>JAEANM010004525.1:0-20687 GCA_017656035.1 Myanophis thanlyinensis
GATCGTAGGTTGGACTTGATGTTTTTAAGATGTGAGAATGACTGCTCACATGCATACGTAGATCCAAACATGGTCAATGCAGCAATACTCATGGCATTGATGGTGTATTGGCACAAAGCGGCTGCTCAGAATCTGCAGTGACTCCATGCGGTCATGAGGGGGAATACCTCTCGCTTTCTCTTTTATGCGAGCTCGGCTGTCTCTCCCTGCCTGCCTGCTCCTCCTCACAAAAGCTTTGGGTGAATTCCTTTCTCTGGGTTTTCAAGCCATCTTTTAAAAATCCATCCCGCTTTCTCACGTTGAAAGCTGAAGCTGTATCGGGAAGCGAGAGACGAGACACAGAAGGAGGAAGCTTGCAGGGAGCAGGGAAAAGGGAAGGAAAGAGCGATTCGGGAAACAACCGATAAAATGGGCGGCAAAAGTAGCTGGGGACGCAGCGTAGAGGTCGCTTTCCAAAAGCGAAAGGATCCAGGTGGCTAGAAAGATCAATTTCATTCTGTGAGCCAGATGAAATTCTCAAAAGAGCCACACCTGGCTCGTGAGCCATACGTTCCCGACCCCTGGCATAGAGCATAGTTTATAGTATATAATTGTAATAGAGTAATAAATGATAGTGTAGTAATTGTCATAGTAATAGTAATTAACATATTAATAGTAGATATAGTAATACTGTAGAACAGAATATAGAAAGCATTCACATATTACTGATATATGTTCGTTTTTTACAAAATGCAACAGCTTTCCAACCCTTATGGGAAGATACAAATAACCCCACTTCTCCAGGGTCCAGTGCTCTTGGGTCTTTTCAGAGTTTGGGTTAAGCCAATTTGGTACAGTTAAAAAAAAGAACTTGTGACAATATTGCTTTAAAAGACTAAAAATCACCATGAAGCTGTAGGTTAAGAATGTATATCAATAACCATCAAGAAGAATTATAAACCATGAACAATTAAATTAATAGTGCTAAGAATCTATTCTGATTTAAATACATATGTAAACTTGAAATATATGCTTTATACATAAAAAGTCCCACTTCTGGATGTAGTATAAATCTATGAATTAAGTCTTGATGTGGAAATGGTTTCCAATTTGAGTTGAATTCTATGCCAGATTGATTTTTAAGACATTAAATTATTCTAAATGTCAAAACCTATTCCCATATATTGGTTATTTAATTATTCTTACACTGAGGGCATCTGGTAAATAAATGTTCCTTAGTTGAGAAATATCCTCCAGAAAGTATTGGTTTAGGTGAAAATCCAGTTTATTTGAACTGAACTGAATTTAATTTAACCACTGTTATTACGATTATTCTCTAATCACATAGTAAATATCATGAGAAGGATTGTACAAATCTCTATAAATACATTTTCCCCCAACTCTCACAGAATAGAGCTGCATGGGCCCTTTTCTGACAGTCACAAAAGACAGAAATTCCAGGAAGTTTTTATGTTTCTTCTATGTCTTTCCCAAACCCCAGTGATTGAAGAACCCATAAAATAATTCCTTAGCTGTCAGTTAAATAAATACCCTGTCAAGATTCAAATGGAGATTTTGTAGGGGGGGTATTAAGTGTATTTGCATGTATATGTGTTAGTTAAGGTAGTTAGCAGGAAATCTTGACACTAGAGTATTCATTGTCGAAGGTCAATGAGACGGGGTGCTTATCTTGTTTGCATTCCACAAAAATGAGTTTCCCGTGAGAAAGACTTTGGAGGAGTTTGCAGGTGTGAGGGAAAGTACTTCAGAAGTCGTTGGACTCTTTTTGAAGCAATTGGGCAGTAATTAACATGTGGGAATTAATTGAATGGAACTTTGAGTTTACTTAGGTGTTGGAATCCCAGAAGCCTTAGATTCGGGATTCCACAGATCGTACCAAGACCATGTTCTCAATAAAATTTCATTCTTTAGACTTTTGTTCTCTGGGATTTTAATTGCGTTGAGGATGTGGTGTGGAACCCTGACATACCCACTCCTCCGATTTACATTTGACAATTTCCATTTTGGCAGAAGATTTACAATGCACTGGTTAAAAAAGGGAAGTCTTTCTGAGGGACTAGCAAAAATCAATATTATCCTAATTGTTTTGTATTTAAGATGCATATTTCTAAGACAAATCCAGAAAAGTACTATGTGGCCATATAATGGGGTTCTGCAAATCTTTCAAAAAGAGATGCTTTGCAATACACCAGGGGTATTTGAATTACCGTAGTAAAATAGAAACATAATTTTCCAGGTTTCTTTGGCTGTTTCATGAATTGCTTCCAGTTTCAGAAACCAGTAAAGTCTCCATTATAGCCTCTATTTTGGCATTGTCACTATATGTTGGTTAGATTATTTTTTGGCCCTGCAGTCACAATTTAATGATGGTATGTTGCCCCAGTTATAGAGGGAATCTACCATGGCCACTGTGTGAATTTGGTTCAGTATTGTCCATATCACAATGTTGTCCATATTGCATGGGCTTGGCCATCCATGTTTTTTGTTCAAAATGCGAGGCAAACTTTGACATTGTGGGGAGCAATTTTGTTTTATATATTGTATATATCAAAATCATCTTCTATAAGTACTTTGGCAATAGAAATAGCTGGCTATCTGGATCTCAATCTGTTTCACTTCAGGCAGGCTACATCCCTCAGTATTGGTAACTAGGAGTTATAAATAATCTTCAGGTATTCTTAGAGGACAGCATTTTTTGTCTTATTTCTTAGAATGGTATATGGCTGAAAAGAGGCAGACAATATGTGGGAGTACTTCTGATCATCCCAATAACAATGTGCATTGACTCATGCAATTGTGCATTAATCCTATTATGGGATTATTAAACCATACTGTGGCACAGTACCCGGCTGCTGAATAAACTGTCCAGTGCAAGGCAACTGTTTGCATCCTTAAGAAATATATGTCCCCTAGATGATGCTAAAGAAACAGTCATTTCAAGGTGAAACATCTGAAGCCTTGAAGATATGACAGCCAGTTAATCCTAGTGATTTCCTGGCTATATAACATCATATCATACTGAATTATGCTGTTGCAACAAAAAGCTGTGAATAAATAAAGACAAGGATTTTAAAATTAATATTGTGTTTCCTCTGACAATAAGAGACAACCAGAAAATAAACCCTAGCATGATTTTTAGGGTGCTCCTAATTTAAGCCCTATCCTAAAATAAGTCCCAGCTGGGGTGGATGAGTGTGGCCACTACAGAGCTTGTGGGAACCAACAGTGTCCAGCAGCAGCCACAGCCCACGCAACGCAAATGAGTACAAGCACTGCAACTGCCGGGCTAGCCCTCCAAGCAGGAGGCAGAGGCAGAGGCAGCCAGTTCTGTTCAATGCTAGGTGGACAGACCTAGCCTTTGGCCCTTTTTATGAGAGGTACCTCAGGGTTTTACATCAAGCTGTTGGGTGAGATCAAAATCAGTATGGAATATAGTGTCATAAGTATACTGATTATATCCAGATGTACATCTTTACCATGGATTGGCTTAGTGATACGTTTGAGGTGCTTGTTACTCCTTGTAATAGGAGAGTCTGGAAGGATGGATAATATACAGCCCTATCAAGATGGAGTGGTGTTTTTAAATTTAATTTTTTACTTTTAAAATAGTAACAGAAAAAGAAAAGGCGAAAAATACAAAGATAATTATAATGGATACATTCTCAAAGGAAAAAAATGCATAAAATATGCTTTTAAAAGGTGAAAAATACAACATAAAAAAGAAACAAAATATATCATTAGAAAAGATAACAGGTACAATTGTATATGTACTTAATGTAAATACAATTTAAGTGTGTATATATTTCTAATATACTTATATAACTATCATTCTTTTTCAACATACTATATTTTGTATAAATGAGTTCCATCCATATTCCATTATACTTGTCCATATAAAGTCTATATCTATAATCTTCTCATGTGTGACAAGATCAGGTCTTCAATGATAAGTAAGTGGGGCCATACACTTATCTTTTCAATGCTGCAGTATCAATCTTTTACCCATAGTAAGGGTACAGGGACTCCATTTAGTTGTCCGGTTGTCAAACTCCTTGTAATAGGTACAGTATGCAATTCAAGTGATTATTTTCCTTTGAAAATGTTAGCTTTTGTTACACATCATATTTATATAATCCACTACTTTATCCCAAAACCATGAGGCCCTATTCATGTTCACTCAGTCATCTCCTACTTTCACTGTTGTAATGCAAGACTACTCTTGAAGACCCTCCCTTCCCTACCCTGAAAGTTTAGCTGGTCCAGCATGCACTGGTAGATTCAGTTCTGGTACTCCAAAGTTTCCTCATTTTGTGTGCATTGTGGCAACTCCCAGTCATTTTTCAATAACATTTTTCAGTACAAGTCAAAGTGCTGGTTATCACCTTTAAAGCCATGAATAGTACAGGCCAGTTTATTTGAGGATCCACTTCTCCTTGAGGCTTTATATCCAGCCTACCAAATCTGAAAGAGTATGTGTGTTCCAGGTCCCCTCTTTCAAACAATGTCATTTGGCAAGACTTAGGTGTTCCTTCTCTATAGTGGCACCTGTCCTATGGAAACAGTCTCTTGCCTGAAATCTGAAAGGCTTCCACTCCCTTGGTTTTCCCTAAGGCCATAAAGACCTGACTCTTTCCACCAGGTGCTGGGCCAGGATATGAACTCAACTGGTGTGGGCAGCTGGTTGTTATGATACCTTTATTAGAGTAGGGTGGTTTTTAATTTTGTATTTGTGTTTCTAATATATTTATATTGATCTGATTGTTTCTAGCCTCCTAGGATTATATTTGAAGATGGCAGCCATATAAATCTTTTCAATGCATCTGTAAGAAACAATTATTATACAAAGACAGATGTTTTAATTGGATTTGCGTTCAGCTTTGTTTCTATATTCTGAAACTGCAAGATTTTCGTTTCTTTAAAAAACTGAGATTTTCAGGATGCCCAAATTTCTGTCTATTTATATATTTTGGCTTTTGACTTTCTTTGCATATATAGCTCTGTGTTTGGTACTCTGAATATTAAGATAAGCAAATTATAATTAAGAAATTATAATATATTTTCCTAATATTAAATATAAACTTAGGGATGTTTATCCAAACTAAATTGTATTGAGCAATCTGTATTGACATGGGGATGGGGGTAAAGAAAAAAAAATGGAAGACAACGGTAAACATTTGATTAAAATTATGTTTAATTGTCATATATATGTTATAGCTACCTTGCAAATACAGTTGAAGAAGATGATGAAGAGTCAAAATATGAGATTTTCCCATGGGCTTTAGGAAAAGCTTGGAGAAAACTCTTCCCAGATTTCTTGGCTCTGAGGGATGAACTGTGGAGTAAGATGGGTTATAGAGCTATAGTAAGCAGACGTTGCTGTGAAGAGGTAAGAAAAGTATGTTTCATATTATTAAGAAAGAGGATAGGTAAATTATAAAAAAACCTATGAATACAGCGTACATTATATAATTAGATACTAGTTGTTTTTGTTATACCAGTTTACCAAACCTTCTACTTCCTTGTGGTAAGCACCCTCATTGTTATCTTGAATAAGACTTGCTATCCTTGTATCATCCTCATACTTCACAATATGGTTGGTGGCAAACCTAGCACAACTGTCATAGGTCAACAGGGTGACCAACAGCAGACTTAGAACACAGCCCTGAGGAGAACCTGTGCTCAAGAAAATGGTGTTAGAAATATTAGTCCCAACTCACACATACTGGAGCCCATCAGTAACAAAATCAAGAATCCAGTTGCACAAAACTTAAAAGACCCAGTTTGTCTACTAGATGCTGAGGAATGATTGAATTAAATGTCGAACTGAAGTTGACAAACAGCATTTGCACTTGAGTGTTTCTTTCCTCTAAGTGCGCCAAGGTCAGATGGAGAACAGAAGAAATAGCATCCTCTGTACAACAATTTGAATGGTAAGCAAACTGAAGTGAGTCAAATGCTGGAGGGAAACTGGATACAATAATGTTCTTTATCAGCTCTCAAAACATTTCATAATGATGGATGTAAGGGCAACTGGATGGTAATCATTGCATTGTAGGTTTTCCACTGCTTCTACCAAAGAGGGATTTCAACTGACTCTATTTTTTACTGTTCCTATTACTTGAGACTTTGTTCACAGTGCAAAATGAGCAGCAATTATTCTATTGCTGACTAGTTTCCAGCCAATAAATGCCTTTGTTGCTCATTCTCCTAAACCAAGGCCAACCCCATGTTCATGCCACCCTTCTTGACTTGAATGATGGTCTTACCATTCCTATTAATTTGTCCACTCTCTATCCACTTGATCTGACTGATACTTAAGACTTCTAGCTTGTAGTCATCAGAGCTACAGAAGTTGAGCAGATTTTCCAACCTGGTATAGCATTCTCACATTCCATGTTCCAATTCTTGTGTGATGTTCTTGGCTGAGAAAATGGTTTTCAACTTCTGGCACCAGACTCCATGGGCAGTTTGTTCCAGTGTTGTCATATAAGCAATATGGCTTGAAACAAAACTCTTGCCTGGTTGACTAAATTTTCTTGAGCTTATTCTTGCTGTTTTTGTTTCTTCATCTTATGAAATATCATAGAGTAATGCATTGAGTATTGACATCCACTGGCCATCAACATTATTGATTTTAAGAAAACATTTGACAGTGTCCACTGGGAATCTCTCTGGCAGATCGCACATCGGTGAATTGAGTCTTCATTTTTATCTTTAAAACATATACCTATAAACTGCTAAATTAAGGCTGAAAGTAACCATACAAATATTCAAAATTACTACCAGAGTTAAACAAGACTGTATTCCTGTGATGGCAAACCTATGGCACGGATGCCACAGGTGGCATCCAGAGTCATCTTGCTAGGTACCCAAGCTGTCAGCCAACTTACTTCCAGCTGAGCATGCACATGTGATTGTGCATGCATGAATGCGTGATTGTAGAGACCCAGCTGGTCTTTGGGTCTCTGCTGTGCATGCAGGTGATAGCAGCAGGAAATCCAGCTGGTCTTCAGACCTCTCCTGCACATACACACGATTGCTCATGTGTGCATGAGTGCCTGCACACAGCATGCATGCATTGCATGTGCAAAAGCTGCATGCATGCACAGATGGTGCGATTGCACATGCAGCACATGTGGAGATGGCACATGCAAGTGTGGATGGCACATGCAAAGTGCATACTTTTCAGCACTCGGTAAGTAAAAAGTTCGCAACCATTGCTGTATTCTATCACTGCTCCTCGACTATGTTATGCGATGAACTATGTTATGTGATGGGAAAGGCATTAATTATTCTGACCAAAACTGTCTTAGCAACCTGGAGTTTACAGATGATATTGTCCTATTTGAGGAAGACAAGCCAAAACTTCAATAAGTGATGACTGCTTTAGATGAAGAAACAACCTAAATTGGCCTCAGGATACGTGCCAAGAAATCAAAGATCATGTATGTGAGCTCCACCGCACAGATACATGGAATCACGCTCAGATCAGAGTTACCTGAGAAAGTAGAAAGTTTTACCTCTTTGGGTAGTGTAATCGCCCAAAATGGAGATGCAGAAATTGACATCAAGTGCTGCATGGGAAAAGCAACAGCTATTTTCCAGTTGATGAATAAAATCTGGACCTCGTCGTCTATACCACTGAAACTTAAACTATGTTTTCTTGCTTCTGTAGTGATCCTGACAATCAGGATCATACCAGAAAGATTTGGAAGGAGCTAGCAAGTATTAACAAGAGACTTGATATCTCCCAACAAGATGCCTTCACCAAATCCTAAAGATTCACTATTTTGACCATATTACTAATGAAGAAGCGCTTCAAAAATGTTTCTGCACACAGATTCCAACTTGCAAGTCATATTCTCCATGCAGAGAATATGACCTGGCAAAGAACATTCATGAAAAACTTAAAGACTTTAAACATCACATGGGAAGATGCCCAAGACCGAAAATGCTGGAGATCCCTTGCTTCCTGATATGCTACATAGCACAGGAGGAACTAATGCTAAAAATAAATAAATAACTTGGGAAATGTGCTATTTTGCCTTCAGGTAATCCTCAAATTATGAATGTAATAGAGCCTGCCAATTACATTCATAACCTGAGGATTTGTTAATTGGATCACATTAAATGAACATGAGCCCTTCCTGCTTTTCACAACACATTCGTTAATTGAATGCACAGGTTGTTAAGTGCACATATGGTATCTCAGAGAAGACCATGGGGCATAGTGCTGGAACAGGTCATCTACTTCCAACCACCCAAGGTCTTTCCCCACCATAACATCTTATGCTCTGCTTACAATCCTCTGGGGAACCCATAGTTGTTTACCCTTCCCATCTGTCTCACCAGGTTTCCACAGGCACTGGGCCTGCTTTGCAAGCCCACCAGATTCCACTTACTCCATCCCACCTCATTACTGATCTCTCACTTACAGTATACAGTATCACAGAAGTGAGTACACCCCCTCACATTTTGTAAATATTTAAGTATATCTTTTCATGTGACAACACTGAAGAAATGGCACTTGGCTACAATGTACAGTAGTGAGTATACAGTTTGTATAACAGTGTAAATGTGCTGTCCCCTCAAAACAATGCAACACACAGCCATTAATGTCTAAACTGCTGGCAACAAAAGTGAGTACAACCCAAGTGATAATGCCCAAATGGGGCTCAAGTAGCTGTTTCCCCACCCTGGTGTCATGTGATTTGTTAGTGGCACAAGGTCTCAGGTGTGAAGGGAGAGCAGGTGTGTTAAATTTGGTGTTATCTTCTTACTCTCTCATGCTGGTCACTGGCACCTCATGGCAATGAACTCTTCATGAAGTGTTGCTCTAATAAAGATGGCCTAGGCTACAAGAAGATTGCCAAGACCTGAAACTGAGCTGCAGCACTGTGGCCAAGAACATACAGCAGTTTAACAGGATTTGTTCCACTCAGAACAGGTCTCGCTATGGTCAACCAAAGAAGTGCCTGTGCTCAGCGAAATATCCAGAGGTTGGTTTTTGGAAATAGACGTATTAGTGCTGCTAGCATTGCTGCAGAGGTTGAAGGGGTAGGGGGGGGTCAGCCTGTCAGTGCTCAGACCATAAGCCACACGCTGCATCAAATTGGTCTTCAGGGCTGTCGTTCCAGAAAGAAGCCTCTTTTAAAGATGATGTACCATAACGGTTTGCTGCAGACAAGCAGACTAAGGACATGGATTTCTGGAACCATGTCCTGTGGTCTGATGAGACCAAGATAAACTTATTTGGTTCAGATGCTGTCAAGCGTGTGTAGTGGCAATCAGGTGAGGATTGATCACAAAGACAAGCGTGTCTTGCCTAGTCAAGCATGGTGATGGGAATGTCATGGTCTGGGGCTGCATGGGCACTCATGTTCATTGAGGGAACACTGAATGCCAACATGTACGGTGACATACTGAAGCAGAGCATGATCCTCTCTCTTCGGAGACTGGGCCACAGGGCAGTATTTCAATATGATAAGAACCCCAAACATACCTTCAAAACTCCACTGCCTTGCTAAAGAAGCTGAGGGTAAAGATGATAGACTGGCCAAGCATCCTTCAGACCTAAACCCTATTGAGCCTCTGTGGGGCATCCTGATACGGAAGGTGGAGGTGCACAAGGTCTCTAACATCCACTAGCTCCGTGATGTCATCATGAAAGAGTGGAAGAGGACTCTAGTCGCAACTGTGAAGCTCTGGCAAATTCTATGTCCAAGTCGGTTAAGGTAGTGCTGGAATATAATGGTGGCCACATAAAATATTGCCACTTTGGGCCCCATTTGGACATTATCACTTAGGGGTGAACTCTTTTGTTGACAGCAATTTAGACATTAATAGCTGTGTGTTGCATTATTTTGAGGGGACAGCACATTTACACTGTTATATAAGCTGTATACTCACTACTTTACATTGTAGGCAAATGTAATTTCTTCAGTGTTGTCACATAAAAAGATATACTTAAATATTTACAAATATTGTACTCTGTGATATACTGTATCTTTCAAAGATCTCCAGAGTTGCAGAACAGGCTGACTCACATGGCAGAAAAGCAGCTGTCTTTTACTCAGATGCTGGTGAAGCTGTCACAAATAGAGAAGCATGGAATGAAACTGTCAGGGTTGCCTTCAGTGCTCCATGAAACCTGTTTTGCACTTTTGACTTTTTAGTTCACTTTTTTCCAGACATGTTTCATTTCATTTGAAAGTGGTGCCTGCCTTTTCACTTTCTCTTGCTCTATACTTATTAGACCAATTTTGCTAATTTTTTTTTGATGTGTTTTATAATTATGTTGTTAATTAAGAAAATGAATCTTTCCCACTAGCCGTTATCATTTCTGTGCAGTTTGCTATATGATACTACTGATGCAATCCTTTCTGAGATAAGTGTCTTTGATACAGGTAATGGCAATTGCTTCAACACATTATGTATGGCAGCGAGAACGGTCTCTTTACCATAGTGGAGCTATAAGAAATAGTTGCAGAAACAAAGTACAGTTGCCTCGAGGACCCAATGCCACACCTGTAGATTGTTCACTTTGTGGGAAAAAAACACGATATATAAGGCTGGGATTATCATCTTCCTCCTCCACTGACACTCTGGAAATGATGGAGCAACATGTCACTCCTGGTTTGCTAGATCCAACAGATAAAATGCTCCTTCGTCCATCTTATCATTGTCACTCCCAAGGTAAGTTAATTGAACATAGAAATAAAATATTACTGTAATGCTTAAACTTCTAGTCTAAATATAGCCAAGAAGTAAAAAGGACTGTATGTTTAGAAAGCACATATATGTCTCTCTTGCTGGCAATGTTTTGTGTCTACATGAAAACTCTAATTTCTTGGTCATTAGATGTTCTGTCATTGAGTTTAAACCCGCTCAATGACAGAACATCTAATGCACCAAGAAATTAAAGAGTTAATGAGCTAAAGGCAAGAACAATAGAAAGTATTTAAGCAACTATATAGTTCACTGGAAATCCTTTTTACTATTTTATTTTGCTAGCTGGGTTTTTCATTCTATTATTCCTATTTATGTAATCTGTTCTGAATTACAGGTAGTTCTCAATTTACGATCACAATTGAGCTCAAAATTTATGTTGTTAAAGTGAGAAATTTGTTAAGTGAGTTTTGCTCTATTTTATGACCTTTTTTGCCACATTTTTTAAGTGAATCACTGCAGCTATTAAATTAGTAACACGGTTGTTAAGTGATCTGGTTTCCTCATTGAATTTGCTTGTCAGAAGGTCACAAAAGGTGATCACATGACTCTGGGACATTGCAACTGTCATAAATGTGAGTCAGCTGTCAAGCATCCGAATGTAAAACACATGACTATGGAGATGTTGCAACAGTCATAAGTGTGAAAAATGGTCATAAGTCACTTTTTCAGTGATGTTGTAACTTCAAATGGTCACTAAATGAACTGTTGTAAGTTTGAGGACTACCTGAATACAAAAGCATGCTTGCTTATCCATAATGACACTCTAGGCTCCCAAATACTTCCATTTTTTTGACAGATGATCGGTCTAGGTATGGGAAAAAAAGTAGTCGAGATAAATCGATGGACTGGTTTACTGGAAATGAAGAATAACAGAACATAACAAGTTTCAAAATGAATAGCAAATTATACACAAATACATGTCAAAATATTTGTTATCTAAATTTCTTTTATTTCTTTTATTTGTTAAACACATTAGTATATTGAAACATACTGTATCTTAATCAATGTAAACACATCCGCTGTTTCCCAAATCATACTCATATCAAAGAAAATGTCTTCTAATGTGTTATCTCTGATGAAGTACAGTCTTCAAATTGGCACATATCATCTGGAGCAGTGTTTGGATATAGTGAATTAAATTTCCTCAGCTTGACAAGGAATACTATAAGAAAGGGGAGAAAAACTAAAATGCTTTCACAGTGCTCCTGAAAAACATAATAATGAAGCTTATAACATTTTTGCTAAGTAATTCTTACCTGTGTGACCAACTTGATATGGGAAAGGTTTAGCAACATAAGGTGTTCTTATATTGGCAGAAGCAAGAGCTGTTGAGATAAAATAAAATATGTAAATGACCAAAATTCTTTAATCCAAATTTATTTTTGAAACAAATCTGCTATTGAACTTCTCATCCCTGTGTCAATTCTCATCCCCTCCCCCCCTAGCCTTGGGCACACCTTAGCAACTTCCCCTGTTTCGTTCCTTTCCCATAAGAGGAGGACATGAATTTTATTTCATATTGTCATCCCTGAAGCAATATCAGACATCAGGCTGAGTCTTAATTGAGTTTGTTTCATTCATAATTTCAATGGATGAGAAGGTATTTAGCTCAGGGCTGAATGTTAGTAAATTCCTGAAAGCTTGGTATTTAGACATATCAACCATCAAGACATAGAGAAAGAAGCCATATTTACACGTTATTCAAAACAGACAACCAAAAGCTAAGATAGAAACAAAAGGGACAGAACACATCCATATTTTCTGGCAACTAAGACTCATAAAAGCAAGGATTAACACCAGGCAAACAATCAAACATTAAACAAAAAACATTAACCTAATCAAAGAATTACCAAGGAGAAAAACGACATCTCCACCAACACTGGCAGGGCAACAAGCTTTGTATATAAACAGAGAACAAACTTCAGACTCACTAGCACTGTCACCTAGTTGGGTAATGAAATGTCTACAGGCAAACAACCATGCTCAGAGAACATTTAGGCCTCCAGAGGTCATTCATAATGTGTGATCCAAGAAAGCTGTTTGTTTATTCAGCAAACTACAGTTAAGTAAACATGATTTAGTATACATAAATCCAACATATGATCCACCTTCTGAACAAGACATATCACTAGGATACAATATTTCACTTATTATTACAAAGAACCCACTACAATTTATTTCCTACCTTCATTTTCTTTCTCTTCAACAGAAACATCATTTTCATAATGACAAACAGTTTCATCATTGATGTTTAGTTCAGATGCTATGTTTTTAAGAACGTTTCTCTTTTCCCATGTAGCTGGGCATATTAGCCAATCTCTATGTGAAACTTCCAAAACCTTTTCACAAAAAAAGGCTAATTTTCTGATGCGGATAGCTTCCATCAATTCAATAACCTGAGTGATACTGGTAGAAAAATAAACGATTATGTATATTGCAAATGAAATTCTAAAACTATATTTTAGAATTTATTTTGTAACCCAATTTTAATGCATATTTAATCTGGTATCACTTTTATTGGTGACATTCATTTTTCGATAATGTTTATACAACCGTAGACATACAACATGTTAAACCATAATGTGAATTATTTGCTTTGGTTTAGACTATCATGTAAATCCAGTCATTATGGTTTACTAAACAATGGTTAAATCACACCTTAGCATGATGTTTTAACCATACTTGTCACTTTGGTTAAAGACAGAATTATAGAATTGGAGAAACCATAAGGATCATCTATTCCAAACTTTCTGAAATGTACAGAAAACTAATTAAACCAGTCTTGAAAGGTGCTAACCAGATGGAGAATCCATAGCTTCTATCAGTAGACTGTTCCATTATTGTATCTTATCATATTGTTTTTTTCCCCTTACATTTGAAATCTAACTATTGGCAGTAATTGGAACTGGAATTTCTATTACTAAGTGATATGTCCATAAATAATCCTGGCAGTTCATATTACGGCTGTTAACCCATTGGTGAAGACCAACCCCAATTCAAGCAATTCTCAGTTTGTTCTTCCCAGCCCTAATCCTTGGTGAGTTAAGGGTTTGCCTTCTCTGTCTCCTTTCCAAGTCCTCTCATTTGCACATCTTTCCCTCCATCTCTGCCCTTTTGGCTGTTTTGCGCAGTGATGAGGTAGTGGTGCTGGGGCTTCAGCAGGCTTAGCTGGCTGCCACTAGCCTGGTACTCTCTTTCACTCCCAGTGCTACCAAGGAGTGCTGCCTCAAGCTCTTTGTCACAGCTAGCCACCCTAGTGCCACAGTGCAAAGCATCAATTGCCCCTACGCCCTATGCTCCATAAGCCTTGCTACGTCCTGCTGATTTTTGCTATCTTCCACAGCTTGACATGCTGGGTCTGGCTCTATGCAGCTGCTGGCTATGTCTGGCCTTTTTCCTGAGGCTGCATGTGCCATTCTCCAAATAGCATAAGGAGAACTAATGGGCAGAGCTAAGAACTGGTTTGCTATTACCACATTTCAGTGAAGTTGATTTGAAACAGTGAGAACCAATGGGGGGGTGTCATATTTCCAAGGAAGAAATTAATTACAAATTAATATGATAGTGCCAAGCTGTGCCACCCACAGAAATCAAACCTATTTCTAACGCAGCTTTCTTACTGCATCTTGGAACTGTAAAGATTAGGGACTATAAAACTTGGACTGAACCTTTTCCAGGATATTAAATTCTGAAAAAGAACAAATCTGAAAACCATAAAGAAGCTAAGAAATAACTTTAGGAAGAAAACATTGCAGGAATAAAGTGTGTTCCCTTTGAAGAGAAAACAAGGTAGTCAAAGGGCAATTTTGAACAATACTAGCATTTTCTTGTGTTCTCCAAGATAAAGTAGTCTGCAATTTCAGTCCAAGATATTTGTAATACAGCACATGTCTGTTCTACTGGAGTCTTAATAATTATCATACATATATCCTATAGTATTGTTATAAGAATATTTTTAATTTTAATTATAAACTGTTCCTTTACATAAAAAAATGCCAAAACCCAAAACAAAAAAAAAACCCCACCCTGTCATTCTCAACTGGGAAACAGATATAAGAACGTCTGCATTTTATACTAATACTGGAGGTTAATAATATGAGACATGACAGCCTGAATACTGAGTTAATATACAGACTGAAAAAGAGGGGTTAAAAAAGAGGCCTTAAAAGGATGAAAAAAAGATCAACCAAAGATTGAAGATGAAATCCTATGAAGATTTGTTAAAAGAATTGGGTATAATTAGCCTAACGAAGAAAATGTTTCATGCAATTTCTACTTGATTTGATTTCATATACATTGCATCAAAGCCACTTTGCTATATTCTTTCCTGCAAAGTTGAAATGGGCCTGTATCTACACATACATGAAGCAAAAAGGTGCCGTTTTAAGGCAGGAGTATTAGTCTGGCAAAATATTTGTCTGCTTGAAAAGTTTGAAAGGGGTGCTTCATTCATGCATGCAACAAAGTTTCAAATATCTTGCACAATTGTACTCTCTAAGCACTGAAAGCAAAACCTGCAGATTTAAGGTATGAATGCTTACTTTGCAAAGTATACAACACAGACCCCCCCTTGTTTAAGATTTGGGAAAATTACAGGCAAAGCATTCTGAGGGGAAAGCATGTCCAGAACTACCTATTAAAAGGAAAAGAAAAACATTAATAGTAAAACACAAAATGGATTGATTTTAATGAGTACTTTTATTAGAAGTACTTATGGTACTATAAGACTTGTGACAGTGTATCTGGTTTTAACATAAAGTTTTTAGCAGCACATACTCATAAACCATGTTAGACTGGCTGGATTATGAATTAATGATAAAACTAAAGCTGTTTGCTTATAGTGCTAATGGTATTATCTATTTTAAGTCCCCCAAACCACTTTGAACTTTGAATAGGAAATTTTGACTAAGAAAACAAATACAGTACTTACAGCATCAAGTGTTACAGAGTTCAAATCCTCAGCTGCAGTCAAAATATCTTGATTAATAAAATCTACATTATTTGGCCACTCTTTACCATGTCCTATGTTCCATACATTACGCCATTGCCAAAAATTCTTCTCTGCCAATTTGTGATGTTGTTTTATGATTTCATAACTTATAACATGACCTTGTGACCCAACTGAAAACAGAATACAATCAAGTTGACTTATTTTTATATTATTTTTATTTTTATATAAACAATTTCATAAATGATACAGAAAATACTTAAATAACTCCTGTAGGGAAAACTCAAGATTCACCACCATTCTTCCTGTTTGACTAATATTCCCTCCCATACCTGTTTCCTAATTTTAGCTGTCCTACCATTCACTTTTAACTAGCTACTAGGCAGGTGACTCTTAGTTGTTGATTTAAGGGGTCCTCATGGTGATATATAGTAAAATAACCCATCAGCATAATATCTACAGATATAGGTGAACATTAACAACCTTGAAATTGTTATTCACTCTACTTCAGCCCTTAAGGAGCTGCTGTATTTCACCAAACTGTAGTACTGTTAAGAAAAAACATGACAAATAAACAATAAGAAAATGTGGAAAACCCTAGAAAAATCCTATAAATAGAATGCAATAATTTTATGACAGTATTATCTGAAAAGCATCCTTTCATCATCTCAAATGTGGCTTTCCACCAAAAGGTGCATAATTTTCTACTTATTTGAGGCAGCATTATAGTGGCATGTTCAGACAACATACTAAACATGAACAATGGATTAAATATCAAAATATCTAGGGCATAACCCAACAACTTGTACTGCATTTAAGAATTATTTGATACCTACAAAGAATGGAATCTGCTGGAAATCCTGGTCTTAACACCTGCTTCCTCTTATTAAAATGATAAAGTTGCAGGAATGAAATATTTTTTCCCTGCCTGAAAACTAGTAAAAGATGAACAACTGTATGCATTAAGATGTCAAAAAGTCTGATTTAACATAAAGAAACAATAAAAGATAGAAACCCTGTCCAAAAACTGTAATTTTACCTGCTTTTGATAGAAATAAACTCATGCTGCCAGAACCAGAACCAGCTTCCAATACTGTGTCCCCTTGAGTGATATCCATTAACAGTAGCATTGTATTGGCATCCTATAGGTTAAAAAAACAGAGATGACAGATGTTTTAAAGATACTATTCAAATAGTATTGAGAGGGATGTTTCTTTAATCTGTCCAGTTTCAATGAAGATCAAATTAATATTCAGAATTATTAATAGAATTATTAGAATATTAATATTCAAAAGAACTGAACAGCAGCTGGGGCAGATATTCACAGGCAACTCCTGCAGAGAACATGAATATAATCTTATATGTATAACAGAAGTAATTCCAACTGGAATCTGGAGGTCCCACTACAATTTCTATTTATAGTCTAAGTTAGCCCAGGTACCTTCCAAATAAATAGATCAACTTTGAATTCGCAGTAATTGCTGTACTGGCTGGACAATTCTGGGTGGAAGGAAAGTCCACATGTCTGAAGAATGTCCAAACTGGGAAAGGATGCCGCAATGATAAGATGAAGCAGTAAAGGTGCTTTCTTTTTTCTCTGTTTTGGGCCCAATATTGCAGTGTTTCTCAACTTCAGCAACCTCAACTTGTCTGGACTTCAACTCCCATAATTTCCCAGCCCAGAAAGGACCATTGGGCTACAATCATACAAGAGGTGGGTTTTTTTTTTTTTTTAAATATTGCAAAAGTCTTGATGTAGTAGCCAAGGAAAGAAATAGTTGGGTTCTAAAAAGCTAAAAGCCTATTACCAATTCTGTTTTCAAAATGAGCCCACAAGTGGAGCCAGCTGAAACAATGGGAACGTAACATGCTTATCAGTCCCCAGAATGGGAATTGGGGAGTGCCGAATAATTATTAGATACCTTCGGAGAGATGATGGAAGGTTTTCGATCCATTAGCAGCACATATTCCTCCAAGGATGGCCTCCGAATCAGCAAGATTTTACCCTGGGAGGTTCGGAACAGCTGTCCGGGGAGTCTGCCTATGATCTCAGAGAATCTAATGAAACCCAAATTAGTATTGCACATTCCGGTATCAGTGAGCAGGCATTGGATCTTCCATTTCAAGCCGTGTTTTCGATGACCCTCTATTAGAATCAGCTCCCCAACTCGGAAGGGGCAGTTCCTCGAAGACGCATTTTTAATTTTCTCGGCCAGCGAGCCTCGGTTCAGCTGGGAATCTGCTCCGGGAAAGACTCCCTCCGTTTCGCATTCCCGAGACTTGGATTCCTTCGCCTCCGCGCTTCTCAGAGCCCTGATCTCCGCAGAGAGGAGATCGGGCGGAATCATCCGGCTCAGCCTTTCTAAGGGCGATAGCGACCTTCTCCGAGCTCTGCTCGTCTCGCTCAACCTAAAGGAGTCCGGCTGAGCTTTAGGGCTAACCTGTTCATCCCCTCCGTCTCCCGCCGAGGTAGAAGATATCCGGCGGCTAAGGCCTTGGGAATCGACGGCGGGCTTTCCTTGCAGCTGGTGCCGGTGCGCTTTGGAAGTACCGATGGCCATCCCTGGCACTCCAGCCCGGAGGTTCAGTCCTTTTCTCCCGGCATGGCGTATGGACCAACCCTCTCTCATCTTGGTGCGGAGCGATGCCCAAGTCCCGACCCCTTGCGATGCCCCCAGACCCAGCCTCTGCCAGCAACTGGCCATCGTGGCTTCGGTCCTTTGAGGAGAGCAGATGCCGCCAATCCAGCCTTGTATTTTATGCTTGCTTGGTTTAATGGAACCCGCCGTTCTGCAGCTCTGCCAAAAGTACCATGCTGGTTGCAAAGCAAACGGAACGCAGACGCGACTTTTTCTTGCCGGGAGAGCTGCGGAGCCAATCGCAATCAAGTCAAAGGGGCCTTTCCGAAGAACTACCGTAAGTTTCCCCTTCAGCTTCCGGTTGTGAAAGGATTCCTTAATGGTAGCGGGGGTGGGGGGGTGGTTAGGGTTAGGGTCATAAGTGAAAGGAGGCGGATGAAAGGATTTCGTTCACTACGAGGTTTGGAACAAATGAGATTCTTCTCTTAAGATGCAGATTCTCAAAGTACCCCTTGAATTCTGCTCATCTATCCTTTTCCAAGAGAAGCACGCAGAGGTTTAAAGTGGCTTTGCTTTCTTCGCTACTAACTGCATCCCCGCGATGGGAAAATCTGCCTGCTGAATTTCACACAGGAATAATCTAAGAACCGTGTTCTAGTGTTTCCCAAGAATGAATCTAAATTGTAGCACGCGGGTCCTCGGAATGGAGGAAACGCAACAAACTCAACGTTTCCTTTCCTTTCCTTGAACTTAACCTATGCATAGCCTGCCGGAGTGGCGGTATCTGGCTTCTCAAGTCAAGTCAAGTCAAGTCAAATAGGCTTTATTGTCATTTCAACATTATACAGTACAGTACACAGTGAAAGGAAACAACGAAACGTTTCCCCAGCACTAAGGTGCTACATTCTGCTTTTAGACCTAACCAACAACTAAATGTTAAGCATTTTATCTTTTTACCTTAAGTTCTACGTATTTATAGTGGTCCTCCCCGCATATGGAGACCTGCCCGCATATGGAGACCTGTTATACTGCAATTGAGAACCGGATGTTGGTGAATAAAACCATTGGAACTTAGCCCCGTGGAGAGAAAAGCAGAAGGGATGATGCAAATTCCCTGCGCCGGCTTAGTCTCACGTGGCTCTCAACAAAAGTCATGTTGGGATGTGCCTTGATTCTTCTACTGTAATACATTATCTTTGGGCTTGCTTCCTGTCCCATTTTCTTTTGAGCTTTTCCCTTGATTGATTTATTATTGTTTATTTAGGACGCTAATTATACTCGCCCCACCCCCTGCTTCTTGTATGTAGTCCAAACTATTGACTGCATAAAGGAAATTCGACACTTTCTGTGCATAGATACTACTGGCCTCCCGATAAAGCCCTTCATCCTGATTTATTTATATATATATAGCCACTGAATGCCTCACTCCCTTGAAATGAAATAGGACAAAGAGCCTTACAGCTCATATTCTTATTCTGGCCACAGTATGTAATTCAATTGTAAAAAGATTAAAAAGATTCCTATTGTTGTCTGTCTTTGCAATTTTTTCCCATAATTGGTATCTGTCAATTGAGTCAAAGGCAGAAGTAAAATTGATGAGTGAGACAGTTGCTTTGTATGTCTGTTGGTATATTTTTGAATATACCTTTGTGCCTTTAGGAGTGGCACAATGATCCACTGTGTTTTATGAATCTTGCCTGTTCTGGGTAGAAAAAAAGTTCTTCCTTCCAATCATGTAATTCTATTCTATTCTATTCTATTCTATTCTATTCTATTCTATTCTATTCTATTCTATTCTGTCAAAAGAGGTAGAGCATAAACTTTAGAAGAAATATCCATAAGGCTAATTGGATATTTGTCAGGCTCCTGCCTGCTGTCCTTTTAAAAGTCTGGGTTCATAATACTTAATTTCCAATTAATCAATACAATGCACATTTTATCTATTTCTGAGAAAAGTCTGGAATTATTTAGGAATTTTGTAAATTTTAATGAATTTTTTCCCTTTTTTAGCTTTTTTGTTTTTTCAGCTTTTTAAGGTTCTTTAAAAAGAAATATATATATTTAAATGCAGAAAGAGTAAATGAGTTATAAGGAGTTTAAAGTGTGCTATCTGTGTTATTTCTTAAGAATAAAGAATTAAGAATTCTGGGAGTTGAAGTCCACAAGTCTAAAAGTTGCTAAGGTTGGAGACCCGTTCTAGAGGATGAACAGTTCCATTATGCTACAGTGGACAAAACATGGAATTAAAATAGGCTGACCATGTTTGAAAAACAAAAAAAGAGGGCGTCGGCCGGGGGGCGGGGCGTCGTCGGCGTCATTGGGGGCGGGGCGTCGACGTCGGGGGGGGCGAACGGGAGCGCGGCGATGGAAAGGGGAGGAGCGAACGGGAGCGCAGCGATGGAAAGGGGGGGCGGTGGGGGGGCCGGGGG
>JAEANM010004526.1:0-20683 GCA_017656035.1 Myanophis thanlyinensis
AAGAAGAAGAAGAAGAAGAAGGCAATGGTAAATCACTTCTGAAAAACCTGAAAAGCTTCAAGGACTCAGTCAGGTAGTTCTTTGAAGAATCAAAATGACTTGAAGGCACAAAAAGCAAAACAAATAAAAATCCCCTCAAAGCACAATGGGTGAGGCAGCCAGAAAGTTTATGTTTTCATCAGAATATTGTGGCTCAAGTGATTGGAATGCTGGGCAGGAGGTTAGCAAGCTTGCGTTCAAGACCCAAGAGGTGTCATGGGGCAAGGTTGAGCTCTCATCCATCACTCCAGCTCCTGCCAGGGACATGAAAGGAGCCCCCGGGCAATGATGATGTCACCAGCTCATCTTTTGAACCCAGAAGCATCTCAGTGCTTTCTGACACAAGTACAAATCAGAATATTGAATAGATTCAGATTTTTATTTGTCACATACATAATCATACATGGTACAAAATGTATTGAAATGCTTTTTGTAACCGCTTGTGGTTATGAAATTGAGATTTAGGAAATTCACACTTTAGGAAGTTAGAATGAGATTAAATTAAATTTACAATTTGAAGTCCTGGGAGAGTGAGGGGGGGTGAGATGTCTGATGTCCCCATGGCTATTCACAGCAGTCCTCGCTGTTCCTTGAGGTTTTCACTGTGGATCCACTCCTGGCGCTGCTGCCTCCAGTGGCCTAGTTAGCCAAGGCTGCTCCTGGCGCTGCTGCTGGTGGGCCTGGTTTCCTGAGGCTTCTCCTGACGCTGCTGCTCTGGCAGACCTCAATGGTCACTTGTAGCCTTCGTCTCAGCTCCTCAGTGTCTCTGGAAGTCCTCTGCTTGCTCTTCTCAGTGCCATCGCCTTTGGCGCTGGCACTGCCGCTTCGCAATGTCTCAGCGGTCTATGTGGCTTCCACCTCAGTGCCTAAGCTGTTTCCTGGAGTCTTCAGAGCATTCGGAGCATTTGTTTCCTTGCCTCTGTACTCCATTCCGGTGTCGCTATGTCGGCCTGCCCCAGTGGAGCCGGTTGGTCACCTACACTCTGCCCCAGTCGTCCCCATCAGTCCTCCGCGCCCAGCATTCTGGCGCCATTCTCCTCTGCTCTTCTCCCAGGCTCCTCGTCCCTGCTCTTTCTCCTGGTCTGGCCAGCTCAGCTTTGGAACTGGAGCAGCTCCAGGCTGTCTAGGTCAATTTCAATTGTCCAGATAGTTTACTTTAAATCCAATCTGTTAATTTGGCCAAAAAGCTGTTAATTTGGCCAAAAAAAAACAAGAGAGGATCAGAGCAGTCATGATGGCTGCGTGTCTTGCCGGCACCATCTTGAACTTGAATGGACGCCATTTTAAAATGTCCATTTACTAGCCATTTTGTCATGTGGCCTTGCAACTGAATATAGCAGCATGAGGATAATAAAAAAGACAATAGTAGTACAATATGGGGCCTCCACTGACTTCACTGAGACCTACAGTTAGCTATCTGTGAGTAAGATTACATAGTTCATGGAACTAAAATGTAAATTACAAAATCTCATTCATTTCATGTAACCTCATCTTAAATTAATAAGGATATGATCTTCTTTGAGTTTGTTATCTATTAGTGATGTCATGAATGTTTTTCTGAAATTTTCTCGGTATCAACATGGAACTGAAATGTGGCTGCTTCTTCTCTGCTTCCATTTTCTCAGTTTCTCCCCATAATACTGGGATTCCCTGGTTTTACTAACCAGGACCACTTCTGCTTATCTTCAAGTTCAGCTAGATGCTGCCACCTGCTGAATTAGCAATATTTCTAGTAGCACTGTTTCCTACTGAAGGTTGGCACTTCTTAGAGTTGTTTTTTCTGAAACAAGGATATTGCCATAATATATTAGGCTGTTGTCACTTCCAATTGCTTAAATATGGCTGCAATCTATTATTGTTGCTCAGTTACCCTAGCTTATCTACATACTTTTTTTGCAGATTCAGTGGGGTTAGCTCTTCTGAATGTTTCAGTAAAATAGAAAATCCTGCTCCTGGCTGCAGGATCTTTTATTGATCAATAGAAATGATACAATTATTGCAGTTTTTTCCAGACAATGTAAGTTGAGTTTATGCATTGTCTCCCAATGTTACATTGATTTATATCTTGCTTATAATTGAAGTAATTGACATTACTCATTATATGTTATCTGCCCTAAATAATTTAATTTCTTTCCTTGTTGATATTCACAGTTTCTCTATCTTCATTCATTCTTTGGAGGATTTTATTATTTCATATATGTTGGACTCATGATAGTCTACTCTAAGCAATCTTCTGCAAATCTACACATTTCAAAGACAAAATTGTTCTGTAATGCTTTTACTCTATACAGGAGAAAGGGTAAGATATAATAGCATACAATCCAGAATAGAATTCTAATCTGAAATCTTAACAGTAAACTAGTTACCTTTTCTTGAAAAAGCTGCTCACCTCTGTTCAATTCAGCTCCTTATTTCCATATTATGATCCCATCAATTTGCAAAAGATAGAGCAGGTATGTTTACTGTCACACTCTCTGCACTTGTTCTCTGGTTCAGAAATTTTATTTTCACAGATAACCATTCCTTTGGCCTTTATCTGATTTATATTTATCCTGCAAGATTTACTCCATTGATATAGCTGTTCATAGCTGAGTAAAATGTATTAAACTTTGCCCATATGTATTAACAGTACAGCTATGTAGTGCATTATATGCAGTGTTAATATTTCAGTAACTTCCTTCTCTGTCCCAAGAGCCTAAGATGCAGCTTATAACCTGCTCAGCAACATATTCAATTAAGCCTTGCATGCTTGAGTTTCCACATCACACTAAGACACGATTGAGCACGTTATCATCATGTGGTTCAGATATAACTCCAAGTCAAAAACCCTGATTTACAACCCAGAGTAGATAGGTTCACATATTATGCTAAGCTAAGGCAAAATCAAATAAAACCCTTTATATCTTAGTGTGCTATGAATGCAAATATTCTGGTAAAGTCCTTAGGCCTATAGCTAAATACTATTTATTTGGTTTTAATCCCAAGGCAGTTTGGTTCTTTTTCTCACTCTAGCAGACTTTGTGCATTTAAATACAGCTGGCCACAGGTAATTTCATTGGAAGAGTTTTGTGTATTTTTACATAAACTGTCCTCTACAGGTAGTCCTTGACTTGCAACCTTTGATTTAGTGACCAAAGTTACAACAGTACTGAAAAAAAGTGACTAGTTTTCACACTTATTTTATCTATCTATCTATTTATTTATTTCATAAATTTCTATACCGCCCCCCTCCCTAGGGACTCAGGTGCACAGCCATTTAAAAAAATGACCATTTAATGACCATTGCGGCATTTCCATGGTCACATGATCAAAATTCAAAGGGTTGACAACTGACTCATATTTATGACAGTTGCAGTGTCCTGGGATTGTGCAATTACTTTTTGCAACCTTCTGACCAGCCAAATTAATGGGGATTTTACTAACTTAACAACTGCAGTCATTAGCAAGAAGGGTCATAAATTGGGGCAAAATTCATTTAACCGCTGTATCACATAGCAACAGAAATGTTGGGCTCAATTATGTCGTAAGTCAAGGATTACCTACCTTTTTATATAGTAGGTGCAGATGAGTTACGCACAGTATTGTGATTGTGTTTTTAAGACTCTGACTCAATGTATTTTTAGACAGCCATCCAAAGCCTGATATTTCTAGCTTCTTTCAGAAGTGATATAAAATTAATTATAGCTCAAGATAAGAAAAAAGATGTGGCTGTCATCAGATAGTAAGTTTAAATTCAAGCCGGAAAGAAAAGGAAATTAAATCTTGTTTAATTATCCTTACTCATGAGCCCCTAAGCCAGCAGGGTTACATTTCTCACTTGGAGAAATGCTGACACGTCTTCCTGTGTGTACATTGGGTCTATCTCACAAAAGTGTTGCCCCAGGAACATAACATGAATTAGCCCTTTGACAAGATTGCCTCTGAATGCTCCTTCTGTGACAACGTAGAGCAGGGATGGGCTACTGAACTATGGCCAGAGGCAGGTGTGCCCAAGGGCGGTGAGGGGGGAGGGCTCACATCGGTAGGTGAGATGTAATTCAATATAATTATCCTGCGTTGAGAGACTTGGAAAGTACTATTACTCCGGATGTTAAAAGACTGAATTTGAGAAATCTGTAACTTATCCGCTTTAAAAAGGCTATTTTTTTCCCCTGCTAATCAAAGTGACACAATATATTTCCTTTTGGCATAAATGTCATAATATTTTAAGTCTTAGCCATGATTTTATACATTGTTATTAAATGACTGTGTGATCTATTTGGGTGATTTATATCAATCTAATATGTTAAATCTTTAGGGGGTCACAATAAACCTGTGTCTGTGTCTGTGTGTGTGTGTAATGTTTCTGCTCTTTTTCCACCCTCCAATGTGGTCTCAGCTTCCCCAATCCTCCCCCCTTGCTTTTCTCACAGCTAGCTTTCTATGATTGTATTGCACTACTATAATTTTGAGTGAATAATCAAGTAACCTTGGGGAGGACAACCATGACCTGGATTACTGAGAATCTCCATGGACATTTAGCTATGCATTTTGGGATGAACGCCCTTCGAATGGTGCAGGAGTATGAACGGATTTCCAGAAAAATTGCAGATTACAGATTACAGGAACCAGTTTGAGATGCAGACAACACAGACTCATCCACAACAGCCTGCACTGTTGTGTGTAAAGCATGCAGAAAGCATAGCTCCACAACACACTCCTTTCAGAAGTTCCAAGAAAGCTCTACACCAATTTGCACAACTCAGGTGACCCTGAGGGTAGAAACAAATCTCCAAGTGACCTCAATGACTCTCTGTCTAAAAGACTGCAAATGACCAGCTGTCTGCAAGGGGTATAAATCCTTCCATTCCCCACCATGCAGTCAGAGCTGAAGAAGCTTCTTGGATGAGAAGTGAAACATCTTCAAAGAAAAAAAGCAAGAAAGTCCAGTTGCCTCTTGAAAAAGCACCGTTGGGACAATTAAGTAACAAAGAATCGGGCTGGAGATTTCTGGGAGTAGAAGTCTACATATCTTACATTTGCTGAGGTTGAAGAACATTGATCTACAGCATTTGTTCTATTCCTAATATTAGCTAGCCATGCAAAAATATGCAAAAAGCAAAGATAAAGTTTTCTTCGATACAGTCATGTCGAATCTTAGGGGGTAGTTCTCCTCTCTGTTTTTTAGCTGAGGGAACCAGTGTTGTCCGAAGACACTTCTGTGATGTGATGACCCGGGCATGGCACTAAGGAAATACAGCCAGACAATTGGTAGAAAGTCCTTTATTGGCACCAACTCCGCCCCCAATGTCCCGTTCCTCTTTAGTAAGAAGAAAAACTCTTTCTCAACTCTGTAGCAGCTTTCGTTGATGTTCTCACTCAGTCCAAAGCGGCCAGCAGAAAGTCTGCAATTAAACTCTCACTAATTGCAGCCAAGGCAGATAAGCACATGACAAGAAATCAGACAGGAATGAAGCCAGGAATGTCAGACCCATGAACTCAAGAATTCTCAGCGCTTGTTCCTGGCAAAACACTCCACCCAAATCCTTCCCTTTTAAACATCCTGCTCAGGTGTTCCCTATGAAGAGACTCAAGACCCTCTTCTCCCTCACAAGCCACGCAGCACATGTTGCTGTCTCTTATGTGCTTCCCTGCATGTTCTAGGATGAGGAGAGGGTGGGCCTGGGTCTTCATCTGAGCCCTCTCTCTCTTGCTCACTCCTGCCTTGCCCAGCCTGACTGTGGCCTTCCCCTGCCTCCTCCACAGCCAACGAAGGCATTCTCCCAATCTCTGACAGCTGTTCCTCCTCTGCCTCGGAGTCCAAGCCTGACATGGGCATGACATGTGATGACCGAGGCGCACAGAACATTGTTACCTTCCCACCAGAGTGGTACCTATTTATCTATTCACACTTGCATGCTTTCAAACTGTTAGATGAGCATCAGCTTTCCTGCTGACAAGCTCAATTGATAAAAAATCAATTCCATCATTCAGTGGAATTATATTCCCAGAAATATGGAGTTTATATTTCAGTTACAAGATTTACTCCATTGATATAGCTCTTTGCAGTTGAGGAAAATGTATAAACTTTGCCCGTGTTCATTTGCAGTGTGTTAAATGAAGTGTTAATCTTTCAGTAACATATTTCTGGGAAAATGAATTAGGTAGGATTTGTAGCCTACAGCTTTTTTCTTTTCTTTTACATACTTGGCTTTGGAATGTGTTAACTTAATCAAGAAGGTTCAAATTTGTCTCAGTGTCATTGTCTCCTCTGGGTGACAATCATTGCACAATCTAAATTTTTAGAAAATGGTGAACAAAATCTATCAGTAAACATTCCACTTGTATTACATCACTACATAAAATTAGCTATGTCTGATGGACTGAACCTTTGTACATATTTTTCTTTCTCTTGCAGAGATGTTGAGCACTCTTTGAAAGTGTGGGGCCTTGGATAAATGCTCGACATATCTTTTATACTTCCCTCTTGATGAAATAGCTCTATCCATAACCAAGAAAGACACTTAGGCAATATTTTAAAGAAATAATGATGAGGGGGTGAGAAATAAGGGAAGTCCATTCCCCCCTCAGATCCTAATCTAGAACAGGCATGCTCTGAAGGAAGGAAGATAACTGGTTATTTGAAGGAAAATAAAATGGAGTACCTTGGAACAAGTAGCAACTAAACAATCTTAGAAAAGAGAGGCTATTTCCCACCTGAAGATTAAAAAATATATATTTGCCTATCACATACATACAGGCAGTCCTTGATTTATGACCACAGTTGAGCCCAAAAATTCCATTGCTAAGTGAGACATTTCATGAGTTTTACCCCATTTTATGATCTTTCTTACCGCAGTTGTTAAACAAATCCCTGCAGTTGTTAAGTTAGCATCACGGTTGTTAAGTGAATCTGGCTTCCCCATTGATTTTGGTTGTCAGAAGGTCGCCAAGGGGGATCATGTGAGCCTGGGACACTGCAACTGTCATAAATATGAATCAGTTGGCAAGCATCTGAATTTTGATCACATGGCCATGGGGATGCTGCAATGGTCATGAGTGTGAGAAATAGTCATAAATCACTTTTTTCAGTGCTATTGTAACTTCGAATGGTCAGTAAACAAACTATTGTAAGTCAAGGACTACCTGCAACGGTTAAGGTTCCAGCCTAGAAAATGAGAGACCATAAGTTCTAGTTCGACCTGAGCTATAGAAGCCAACTGGGTGACCTTGGGCCGGTCACTCTCCCTCAGCCCAATTCACCTCACAGGGTTGTTATTGTGGGGAAAATAGAAGGAGGAAGGTTTGTTGGCTACATTCACCATCTTGAGTCATTTGCAAATGAAGGGTGCAACTAAATACAGATCAACAAATTAATAAAAACAGTCAATATGTAATTAAAACAAGACACATGAAAGTGATATTACAGGGGGCAAAATATATTCAGAGTTAACCAACGTTAAAAAAAAAAACCCTTTAAGAAATGGAAAGTCATATGCTCAGTGTGAGCACCCTGCAGCACACTCATTAGTCCCACTTACCCCATTTAATACACGTAATCCATTATTTTGCAACAATTTAATTACAGACTTCCAGTCTCAAAAGTTTGACTTAAAGTTTACAGTAAAGTAATTCTAACTAATTAGTTAGAATCCTCGTCTTAAAATCCCCAAGCATATTCACTTCTGGTTCAATATTGGAGATTCTACGTGTTCCCATTCAGTGTAAATGAGTCACACAGCAAGAGGAAGAAAACAATGAACGTTGTGTTCTCCCGCTGACATTTTTGCACTCTCCCCTTCTTCATAAAGACTTTTTTATATAAATGCATTCAGGCAATCCTTCCAGGGAGTGTGGTTATCATCAGCTAATCTCACCTTGAGGAAAGGTAAGCCGAGTGACTTTATGTCAAAGCTCCCTAATCCCTTCAGATGAGCTGGAGCATCTTAAAATAACTTAAGACACAACTCATGTCATACCAGCCTAGCAATGTCAACTCCCTAAGCCCATTCATTGTAGTGACTCAGCTCTTGTCCCGAATTCAGAATGTTATCCTGGAAAGCCAACCAAGTATGAATCAGCTCTGAAGGGTTTTCTACTATTATCTTACCGAGGTGTTACTCCCTTCTCTTGAAAGAAGCCCAGCTTGAAAATGAGGAATTATTGACTCTAAACATGTGCAAGAATGTGTTTTGTCAGAGAAACACAACAAGGGGTAGACAGCCCATTCGACTGAGGAGTGCATCTAGAAGTTCGAGCACTGGCTGCAAAGGGAAGGAGAGGTGGGGGAATGGATATCTAGTCGCAACATGGGCGCCAGGTCAACAAATATAATACTGTATAGTATTTCATGAGGCAAACTGCTGATGTGATTCCCCTCAATCAATCCTTTCTACATCCTTGGTGTGCTCTATACCACTCCGGCTTACCTTCTAGGCCACAGCTGTGCTTCCAAATAGATTTTTAGATTCCAGTCACATTTTTGCTTTTAAAAATATTGATGGCTATAAATGGCAGCTAAACAGAAAGGAATTCTTATGAATTAAGATGATGCCATTGCCACCAGGTTCATAGTCTTCTCCAACACCATTTCTAAAACTTGGCCACATTAAGACATGTGGATTTCTTCTCCCAGAATTCCAAGCCTGGTTGGGGAATTCTGGGAGTTGAAGTCCACATGTCTTAAAGTTGCAACTCTACAGCAAGCTTTGGTGGGGGGGGTTTGTTATTATTTAATATAGATTCTCTCCTTAAGACTGATATAAGATATTTGGCCATCCAAGGGAGAAGGATAACAGCCTTCGTCCTTTATTCAAGTCCATATGTCTTTTACCTCAAATCTGCTAAATCGTTTTGGCAGACAATTCCTAAGAACTGCTCTCCATTCCTTGCAGTAAAAGTCTAATTGCCACAAATTAAATAACTTTGCTGCCCTTTCTATCATGACATCCCAAATCTGTTGCCCGAGGTGACTGACTGACTCATTCTGTCTATGGGTAGGGCCAGATTTGCTCCTACAGGTGCTTTCTTACCTTATCAATACACTTCAGCATTGGGAAGGAGAACCATCTTTTTTTGAGGCCACCAGGTGGAACTGCTGCTCTATCGCAAGACATTTCCCAATTCAGCCAAACCTTCATATGTGGCATGATGTTCATATTAACAACACAGATTGTAACAAGGAAAAAAAGGCCTGTACTATTGAGTCTTACAGTCTTTTCAATTAAAGAACTCCTTGCAGTACTATCTGTAGACGTCCACTCACTAACTGCTGTGAGGTGCAATTTCTGTCCTGAAAGTTATTTAGTCATGAGTGATAAAGTATGAGCTTCAATTCTTTTCTATCAGCAGCCAGCAAAATGTAAACAGCTTTCAGCAAAATGCTCAAGAGTTGGGAAAAGCACCTGGTGTTTTAGTTACAGATAATCTTTGAGTTATGATCACAATTGAGTCCAACTTTTGTGTTGCTAAGTGAAACATTTGTTCAGTGAGCTTTGCCCATTTTATGATCTTTCTTGCCACAGTTGTTAAGCAGTTGTTAAGTTAGTAACACAGTTGTTAAGTGAATCCGGCTTTCCCTTTGACTTTGTTTGTCAGAAGGTTGTAAAAAGTGACCACTTGACCCCAGGACACTGCAACTATCATAAATATGAAGCATTGCCAAACATCTGAATTTTGATCATATGACCATGGGCGCATGCTACAATGGTTATAAGTATGAAAAATGGCCATAAGTCACTTTTTTCACTGCTATTGTAATTTTGAATGGTCATTAAATGAACTGTTGTAAGTCAAAGACTAACTGTACTTTGAATTTACATTTAAAGCAGCCGATCCTTTCTCAGAATCAGATAGTTGGTCTCTGTCGCTGCCGTAGATTCACAGGAAAATACATGGTTACTTTACAGGGTTCACTGACAACAGTGATATTCACTGCCTTGAATATTCCACCATAGCTTTTTGGAATCCAGTTTAAAGCAACAGGCAGCCCAACAAGGCAATGTTTATAGTAATGTTTCTTAACCTCAGCAACTTTTAAGATGTGTGGACTTCAACACCCAGAATTCCTCAGTCACCATCAGGACTGGAAAATTTTGGGAGTTGAAGTCCATACCACTTAAACTTGCTGAAACTTAGAAATGCTGGTTTATACCAATCTTTCCAGCTTGGTGCCTTTCAAATGTCTTGGACTGCAATGTCCAGAAACTCCATCAAAGCTAGAAAAGCATCTGAAATTTCAAAAGGCTCAGATTTTTTCTGTGGGTGAGGGAAGCAAATTAAACTGCTTTCCTTGTGGCACTTCTTGAAGTGTCTTTACAACAGTGGTATTATATGTGTAACAATATAATATTATATGACAGTAGTAATTCCAAGAGTCCTTGGGAAATGATGTTTGCTCAAGACTTTTCCAAAGGAATTGCCTTTTGATTTCTCAACCTTTGAAACCCAGTTTAAAGTGCACCCAAGACTGAAACAGGTAATATTTGATGATCTATGTATGAGGACATCTATGTAATACAAGCTTATATTGCAGTGTTTCTCAACTTTCAAAAATTTAAGGTGTGTGGATTTTAAGATGTGTGGACTTCATCTCCCAGAATTCCCCCAGCCTGTATACTGACAACTGTACCTTCCCAGCAGAAGTGCTCTATTAATGCTTCTCCTTTCCAATCAATAGATAAATGCAAAGAACTTTCAGACAGTTGGTCAATGTTCACTTCTTATCACATTACATAAAACATTAAATAAACGCCTCTTCCTGCCCTCTTATGTAACAAAGAGGAAAATATATTTCTAGTTTTCTTTTATGTCTACACTTCATTTTTCTGTATATGTGTCTTTCTGATCACTTGTTCCTTTCTTTGAAATAAGTCCCAATGAAAATGGGAGAGGTACATTGCTAAAATTGCCTCCTAAGCTTCCAGTGTTGAAGTATTGGCAATTTTGCATCTGAATTTCTTTTCTCAACCATGCAATAAATTATAGGAGTCACCTTGTGGTTCAGATGGGCTGTTAATTAAATAAATAAAATACATTACAATGACAAGATTTCAAAATCTGGGAAGTGAGGCAAAGGGACGATTTTCTCCAGTGGGAGTACAGCCCAATTTTTCAAATACAAGAGAGCAGTATCTTGCCATTTCTAGGTATGTCTAATCTAGCAAAGAGAAGGACTAGGGGATGACATGATACCAGTCTTCCAATATTTGAGGGGCTGTCACAGAGAAGAAGGGGCTGACTTAGTCTCCAAAGCACCTGAGGGCAGGACAAGAACAAGTTCATCAAAGGGAGCTCCAACCTAGAACCAAGGAGAAATTTCCTGACAGAGAGAACAATTAGTGGAACAACTTGCCTCCAGAAGTTGTGGGTGTTCCATCACTGGAGAATTCCAAGAAGAGATTGGACAACCCTTTGTTTGGAATGATATTGGGTCTCTTTCTCAAGCAGGGGTTGGACTAGAAGACCTCCAAGTTTCCTTCTAACCCTCCTATTTTATGACCTTGAAATGGCACTTCATAAAGCTATCACTTATCAAAATGTCAAAATAGCTTATAAATGCAACTCTGTGGTTATTCGAGGATGGGGATGTGGATTCTTATCTATTCCAGCACTGGGAATGCATCTTCATCTTTGAATCATCCCCATTTCTTCCTTTTGCCACAAATTCCTCTGAGTTCACACTTGGTTATATTAACTCAACTAGAATAACAAAGTTTGCTTCAAAGAACAGCACACTTATTGACATAGAGATTTTTCAGAATACGTGTAAAAGGTTATATTACAGGATATTAAAAAATATTTTAACTGCAAAAAGCAACAATCAATGTCAGAAGACAACTACTGAAATGAAAGAAGCCCAACCACACTGGCCTGAGAACAAGGACCACAGTGGGTTTAGGGACTAAGAAAATGGCAGGAAGTGAAGCAAGTTTGTCTAGTATGTGTGGGCACATATGTTTCTGTGTGTGTGTGTTTAAATGATACTATATAAGCTAGAAATGTTTGTGTTTATCAGACCAAGGAGGCTAGACAATGATTTTTTAGAAAAAAAGAAGTTCAAATGATTCAATAAACTTACCCAGTTTGGCTCCAGCTTTTTTGTTTAGTGTGTATAATAATTTCTCCCAGAATAAATTAGATTTAGGTTACAAATCCACAAACTGTGTGCTTAATTAGATCTCCCTAATTAGGACTTTCTTTTGCATAAACCTGCATTCAATTATGTTATAAGTGTCCTCAATTTATTTGTGGCTTGATCATGCCAAGCAAACACTTAACCAGAATCCAAAACCATTTCAGAGGGCTTAGATATTAAGTGGATCTTAGGCCAGTGCTGCAAAGCTTCACTTTAATCTCCATTTAATTTATATGTGGATTGAAGTTATTTAATTTGGCATGATGGCGTAATCAAGTATATTCCCCCAAATCTCTGCACTTGCAGAAATGTTAATAAAGAAAAGATATACACCAAGGTTTAGGATACCAGAAGCTGAAGGAACAGAAATGGAGTTGGTATAAATTTCAATCCTTCAACTGAAATGGCTTCAGTTGAAGGAAACACCTACGCTCTTTGAGGAAAGTTGGTTGTTGTGTCTGGCTAAACAACTCTTCAAGAGCCTGGAGGCAGAAAAGAAGGAAGAAAAGATAAACAAAAGCCAAAGGTGAATTTGTTGTGTTTAACAGGAGGGAGGATTTAATTCTTTTAATTGAAAGAGGGGAAAGGGTGGATTCCAGTTCTCCCTGATCATCCAACTTGAAAACACGCTCCTTCATTATATAGATTAAATCCTCCAGTTGATGTTGTGCTAGGACTTTCCCACAAAGGGTTATTGAAAAGGCACTATCTTGTGCATGTTAGCTGAATTATACCTCTTGAGAGCCAAGCCACTGGCTTTATTGAAAATACAATTAAAGGGTTAGATTTGGTCCATGACCAGTTTGTTACGGGAACAAAGGAAAAGGTGACAGTTCTGCTATATGTGAAGAATTTATAATGGAAAAAGCAGATTAAAATTATTTTCACAGTAGTGCTGGAGCCATGCCTTAGTAGGGGCCATAGCCAGTTTGGTCTAGTCATTAGTGGTTAAAACATCATGCTAGAAACCAGAAACCGTGAGTTCTAATCCGACTTTAGTCATGAAAGACAGCTGGGTAATTTTGGACTAGTTACTCTCTCTCAGCCCAATTCACCTCACAGGGTTGTTGTTATTGTTGGGAAAATGGGAGGAGGAGGAGGAGGAAGTATTAGACGTGTTTTTGCAATCTTGAGTTATTTATAAAAATAATAAAGGCAGCAAAATAAACAAACAAAGTAAGCTGGAGGTCTCATGCTGGTAATAAATTAGTATGTCCATTCTAGGTTTTCCACGTTTCTCATTTTTATGAATTTGTCGGGTTGGATTTTTCTCCTGTGTTCTGCATCTCTCAAATGTGAACTGAATAAATTTCTCCCCTATTTTACCCTATATAACTCTGATCCCCTCATTGCTCATCTACACTAATCTAGCATCTGATGTCTGAGATACTTGCGTAACAAGTAATACCTGTATCAATTTACAGATTATGCCACGGTAATATGTCACGGTTATTGAAAGGAAGTGAGTATGTTTACTAGCAAAATACGTACCTTCCTGGGTATTGGCATTACTCTTGCAATAAATCCCAGATCTGCTGTTCAGATGACAGGTGATCTGGAGAATACATGAGAACAGATCACCTCTCATAGACATCAGCTTGGGCAGATCACATGTCCCAGGAAGGTTAAACAGGGCCTAGCCAGGTTGTTGAGAATGCTTCAAATCTGAACTCTAAGCTTCAGGAGAAATTTTAGCTAAACTAAATTAAAATGTAATCCGTTTTGGAGCCTTGTAATGAGCAGTCATTTGGCACAAGCTGCAAGTTATAAACACATATGAAAAAAGATCTGGATATCCAACTATAATAATATAAAATAAATGCTGGAATGTAGATTCTAACTGTGAGGTCAGTGCGGTATCTGGAACCTAGATACAGATGCATAGATACAAAAACAAACATATACTTACATTTGTGGTGGAAGTTAAATTTTGCTAAAAGAGGCACATACAACTATTTACAGGCATCTCCAAGAAAATTAGGATTTTTTCAATGTGCAGGGTAACTTGGCCTTTGTACGGTACTTATCAGAATTGGAGACTTTTTCCAAAATATCTCTCCTTCCCTCCCTCCCCTCTCCCTCTCTCTCTCCCACACACTATGAGAACAACTGACAATTGAAAATTGGTTCCCCCATATCTGCCTGTCTAATGTCACAGTGGCCCTCAGATGGCTGTATTTGCATAAAACTATAAGTAATTTCAGAACTATCTCTCCATCAGTTGATATGGTCATAAAACTTCTTGGAATTGTTTTGGCCCTGCAAGAGAATTAAATTATACTGGAACCATTTCTAGAATGTGGCCATTTAAGCAGGGCCCTTGGACCCTCTAACCTGACATCCATTTCCAACCCGCTTGCCATAAAAGACTAGAAATTTGTTTCACAGCACCCTCCCACATTCATTTCTCAGCACTGGAATTGGAGAAATTGAGGTTTCTGTTGTTTTTTTGTTTGCTTTCCAAATTTATGTAGCCATTTATTTCATGAATGTGACTTTGGGTGACATATAATGTTATTGGTATAATGCATGCATCATACATAGCATTAACCTTCAGGAAAGAATCATGTATAAAGAGGAGCCTTTGTATTTGGTCACTCTGTATTAGGGGCATGACTTCTTATAAGTCATAAAGGAAATAAAGGAATAAAGGAAAAACCTGGGTTGTGCAGAGCCTTGCATTAAAAATCAAATCCTTTTCTACTATCCAGTGGGGGTGGGGTCTGGCCACTTCTACTTTTTTCTCTCTAAGAAATTCAGGTAACACTTTACCTGAAATACCGTAGATACCATATCAAAGGCACACTTTCTCCATGGCTCTTGCTATCAAGAAGGATAAGAACTGCCAATGGAGTTAACCAATTTAACAGCCCCAAACTAATATCTATTTCATTATATATACCAATCTATGCCTTCAAGCATATTGCCATGTGGACTGGGCAATGATTTTATGGAAATCTGTATGTTCAATTACAGAGAAGAAACTGAGTCAGGCTGGTTATAATCATTGCATGCCTTGGGTCTTTCAAGCGTGTGCAACCAGAGGCTCTGTCTGTCTTTTCCTGCCTGTTTTACATGGTGCCATATTAGTCTACTGCATGAAAGCCTGCACCCATTGCTCATTACGCATTGTGGAGATGGATGAAGGAAGATAGGCGTAGCTGATTATTTCAATTATGTCTATTGCACAAAGAGAAAGGGTGTTGCCCTCCCTGCTCAGGAATGGAAAACATCTGTAATACATAACCAAAAGGGATGGTTAGACTCATATTGACTGAATAAATCTTTTTTTCTGTCTATCCACCAACAGGTATTTGGAAGTAACCGATTGATTAGAGAGATCCCCTTCTCAAGCCAAGGGCAATCATTCAGAGGGATGCAAAGGGCTTCTCTCAAAAAGTGAGCAAAATCAAGACAAGGAAATAAATTAGGGCCAGGGCAAAAGGCAATTAATAAATACAGTTGGTACAATTGGGGAAGTCACTCCATATGTGGGCAGGGAATGTTCTATCATATTAAAAATGACAATTTGCAATAATTTTTGGGCCATACCATGGGCCACCCCCCCCCCCAAGGTTTGGTGGGATTGTGAATGGCTCTGGGTCTACAGATTTGGAATTGTATGCAGCTATGAGACAGAGCTGAAGCATGAAGCATCAGTGGAGAAGGCCAGGGCATGTTTAAAAAGGACCATAGTGGTGCATGGTTAGAATGCACATTGCAGGCAGACTGCCCATAACCAGAAGTTCAATCCTGGCTGGCTAAAGTAGATTCAGTCTTCCATCCTTCCAAAATTTATAAAACGAGGACCCGACCCAAATTGTTGGGAGCAATATGCTGGCTACTCTGTAACCTGCTTAGAGAGAGCTGTAAAGCACTGTGAAGCAATATATAAGTCTAAGTGTATTGCTATTAACAGTAAAAAAAGTAAAAAAGGAGATAGAGGGAATGTGCTGCGGTAATATACTATGTTATCAAATCAGTAGTTAAATATCAGAACCAAAAGAAGCCTGACTTCAACAACTCCCTGTGAGTGGAATTACAATTTTCTTTCCCAAATGTGATGTAAATATACTATTTCTTCATGTGAGCAATTCATTATATTACGGACAAACTATATTAAGCATCACAATAACAGTTGATTTCAGATTTCAGTTTATCCACATTTATTAGGCATTATGGTTGCAAAGGTTGAGAAAGACAGCAATTCTATTTTAGCTTACTTAATAAGTTTGATCTTTTCTTCTTTAAGAGATGCAAAAATAAAAATAAAACTCTGGTATGTTAGGAGGGAAAAGGGAAATACAAATAAGCAGCCTAAAAGAGATTCCGGATGGATACTAGTCATTTTATCCCCATTTCATCCCATTCTTATAAAATTTGGGTTAAACAAAATAACTAAAAGCATAGAAATGATTTAGACTTCTGCCTCTTATCAATGCAGAGAAGCCATAAATCCAAAAAAGTCAGAGAGATTAAAATATGAAAAGTTACAGAATGTGTGCTGTTTGGGAAATTTTATTTTTGGGTTATGAGGGCAGAGAGGGAAGAGTTACATTGAAACTAGTTATTTATAACAAAGATAATCGAACAGAATAGCTGTAATTCCATGCCAATCCTAACAGACTATTCAAAAAATGTTCCTTCTGTGATTGCCTCTAAAGAATATTGCAAGTAATAAGGAAATATATGACTATACATGAGGAGAATGCTGTCAGAACAAAAGTATTACTCTTATAGTTTAAACCACCACATGTGATTGCAGAGCTAGATTAGCTTCTCCTAAAATGAGAACCCAAATCTTTTGCAACTGTCCTCACTCTTAGGATGAACCTCAGATTCAAGAAGACAGAGATGGGTCACCTCTACTGATTGGCCTTTGAAGAAAATGTAAAAGTAGAAGCTTGTCCTGAGCAAAGTTAATTTATAATCAAGCCTTCTTCTGGAGTGGAAGCAGGTCTTCCAGATCAGGGGGTCTCCAAGTCCTGGTCCATGGACTGGCACAGGTCCATAACATGCCAGAAACCGGGCCACGCAAACAAGCTCCATCCAAGAGGGATAGGCAGCATGTGAAACCATGCCCCTTCCGTTCTGCAGAAAAAGCCGCTCTCCACAGAACTGGTTCCTGGTGCCCAAAAGGGTGGTGACCACTGTCCAAATCACTCCCAGTCTTAATGTCTAAGAAGCTTTGTAACTGAAAGGGGCAAGGAAAAAGTCTGGAACTTTTGGATGTTATCACAAGCTTTAAGAAGAGAGATTTCAATGGACTAGTAGGAATATGTCCAGGGTCTATGGGAGCAGGTGGCTATAATAAATGTAAATAAATAATAACAATAATAAAAGTTTCCTAATGGTAAAAATAAGTTAATATGAAAGCAGTTAGTTCCCATTTGCTGATTATGATTAAAAATAGAGGCTGAACTGAAAATAGTTTCCTACTCTGAGCTGTTGGGCTTGATAGCTAAATGGTACTTTCCAACTCTTCAATTCTACATCACTGATCAATGGTTTCTCCCACATCAAAACAAGTGACACCCATCCAGGAGTAGCAGGTGGAGGATCTATTTTCATGAACAGGAAGCAAGCAGGCTAAGAGTTATTAGAGTGCAGTAATTTACCATTCCTGTGCCCGAGTTACAGCTAATCTATTCTTCTGATATTATATAACTAATATGCGATAATTCAGTTAATTTGCCTGCGATTAAATGAAGGATGAAAAATTAAATGGCAAAGCTGCTCTTCAACCCCTATTTGCTGCTAATTGTTATGCCATAAAATTTGGAGCCAGACTGAGCACTTTGTTAAAGACAAAGTCTTGAGAAGCTATTATTCAGATACTAAAATTGCACTAGTTTTTAATAGGATTTAACTTGCTCCTTTTTCTTTCTGGATGGTGGCCTTTGGCGTTTATTTCCCACACCTGTCAGGTTAGATCTATGGCTGGAAGGCTCTTTCCTACCAACGCCAATTAAAAACAGTGGAATTAGCATATAATTAATGTGTACATATTAAGTCAAATAGACTGAAAGCAATCTCCAAGGGAGCAGCTACATGAATATATATTATGTCAGCACCCTTCATTATTAATGTTGAGGAGAAATATGCATAGCACATTGCTTTAAAAATAAGTTTGGGGGCATCAGGTGCTGCTATTTTTATCTCCATCCACAGTTTTATTGCTATTCAAGAAAGGTTGCTAGTAATTTCTTTTTGTGTCCTTTAATTATTTTTAGGCTACACGGTGATTTATGGTTTCTTAATTGCCTCAAGCATACTAGCGTAGCACTAACAAATAAAGCCATATAAGAATCTGAAAATCAGGATAAAAATGCTGCAGGAATGAATTGTAGCTTTGAAAAACTCTGATGAAGCAAGCTCAGAAACATGAGCTGTATTTAAAAAAAAAAATCTGGTTGCGGCAAAATACAAGTTATTCCAGTCTGCCAGATCTGTCAGGGAACCTGCTGCCAAAACATTTTAAACATTAATGAAATAACAATCCAAGTAGATATATAAAGCAGTAATCTTGGCTTCTTAGGCTGTCTCCAAGTTTGAATCAAACAATGAGTTATGAACATTGTGTCTTGTAGATTCTGAACTCAATTAAACAAATAACTTTTTCTTTGTTTCAAACCATGACCACTACACTTGCTATAACCAACCTTCAGAGAGATCTTCTGGAAAGGTGGGTTCTGGATTTTTAGTGATCTTCTGGAAGTGTGACAAGGAGGGTTCAGATGACATTTGGCCTAGATTTAGGGCCCAAAACTAATACGACAAGAACCAGCAGTTTCCAGGGTGAAGAACCTGGGAGGGTTCTCAGATTTTATTATGCCATGACACCCAAAATAATAAATGGTTTTTTGTGGCCCCCATGAAATATCATCATCAATTACTTTGGAAAGATTAAACATTCTCTAATTATGTGAACATTTTTACATTGAGCAGTTTTGTTGCAATCCATAAACTTCCTGCAGGCTTTCCTTGAGCAGGCTGGTCATCCATTCTATTAATACACTTTATCCCGTTCACCACCATCTCCTTTCTTCTCTTCCTGCTTTCTCTTCAGGCCTCCATGGCAAAAAGCAATTAAAAGATACAAGTTCTAATAATAGCCACCCCATCCTGTCAATCTCCACCTTTTTCTCTTTGCACCCATACCTTCTCCTTCTTGTCCCCACCAATGGAACAGCAAAATATCTAGGTGACCTCCAATCCATAGTACTCTTGGCCTTATGGACAGTGATATCAATCAAAATCTGAATAGCTCAAATTCTTACTCAGTTCCCTTCCGTTTTGGCTGCCTTGATTTCTGCCTAAACTCTACACCCTTCATTGCTAGGGAAGAGTTCATGGAGTAGAAAACATAACGTCACTAGTAAGTGAGCAAACAGAAAGGGCAGTGCTAGACTTAAACTACCATAGAAATGTTAGGACACAGGTGGTTACTGTAACCATCAAAGTGATTTCCCAGATGGCACACTTATCCAATTAGAGCAGAGATGTGATCTGACAGGGTTTCAGCTTTGCCTGTTGAACCCCCCCCTCCCAGTTACAACATCTTAAATTTGCTCCCAAACCCTTGGTTGGTTAATTGGTTGGTTGGTTGGTTACCTACCTCACCATTGAAAACCCAGAACTATTTCAAGTGACTTGCTAAATATGCATTAATTCAGAAGGGCAGGAGGAAGAAGCCTAACATTTCAGGCTTCAGATAACACGGATATATAAAAATAACTGCTACTAGCAATGTACAGTTTATTCAAGGCTACATTTTTGTCTCCGGTAAAGTTTCTAATCTTACCGAGTCATGTCTGGAAATTTGCTGCAGTGTGTATCCAAGTATTGATTTAAGTGTCTGTAAATCTTTGATTTATTGTTAAGCCCAGATGTGAAGCTTGACACTAGGTAAAGAAGAAACGTTCCCGATGCATGAAGCCTTTCGGTTTTCTGGAATGACAAAAGAGTTGTACATGAGGGCAAGAAAATGATATTCCTTAGCAATAATGTTTGACTTAAATTGGGCATAGAGTTTCTTTATTCTTGAAAGTGATTATTATTAGAACTGCCTGCCAATATTGTGACTCTCTTTGGAGGCCACACCATTCATTTGAGTTAGTGAAACACTTGAAGCAGCATGCATCCAAAACACTTGCCTTGGAATTTAAATCATTATTCCGAAGTTGTGGACACTCAGCGTTTCTGAATACAATCACACACACAAAGCACATGCTCAAAAGTTGGAATATTAATTTATTCTGAGCATGTGCTTCTCAGAAGCAGTTTCATCTCCATTTTTAATCACTACAAACAGTTCAACAGAAGTCCAATTATGTCACACAACGTACAGACGCTATGTAGGCACTCTTATAAATAGATCAGAATCTAAGACTCATAGAATAATATCTAGCTTCAGAAAAGGCCAGGAAGAAACCATAAATGCATTCCAAAAAATGCTTTCAGAAGAGATGGAAAGCTCTGTAAAGTCCCCTTGAGTAGAATTTTATTTTATTTTATTTTATTTTATTT
>JAEANM010004527.1:0-20674 GCA_017656035.1 Myanophis thanlyinensis
TTTTAATAGGTTTTAAATTGTCATTGTATCTATGTTTTTTATTGGCTGTGCACCGCCCCGAGTCCCTAGGGAGAGGGAGCAGTATATAAATCAAATAAAACTAAACTAAACTAAACTAAACATGGCAGCAGCCCAGAACACCAGAAAAAGGAATCGGACCATCTACACAACATTTTCCAACAAAATGCATACCCATGCAACTATCAAAAAGTGCCTCACCACTTAACCCACTACAACGGAAGCTATGAAAAGAAGAACATCTCAAAACAACTAACAGACTATTACAACTATCACTCTATCCTCTAGAACAGGGGTGCCCAACCTTTGGGACTCCAGGGACCATCAGCGATGGGGGGAGGGGATGACTTTGCACATGCAATCTAATCCTTCCTCTGTGCAAATAAAACTTCACCACTTGCCCACCGCTTATGTGGCCCAGTTCCTAATGGACTGTGGCCCGGTACTGGTTTGGGGGTTGGGGACCTGTGCTCCAGAATTTGTCTTACCCTTTTTGATAAATGATCAGAAATATCGCAAGGCAATATCCAGCAATGTTGCAGTAGATAAATATACTTCAGTTGGTCAAAGCCGATCTTTGACTTAATGACAAACACGGTTCCTGCAGTTTGCAGAATGAATTATCTTGCTTGAGTGATGAAAATTTTTCAACAACTGTGACATTGTTTCTGCTCTTTCACTCAGCTGTTCAGAATTAATCAGCGCTCTGCCATTTTAGACTAATTTATTGGAATTTGTCTTTTCACGCCTCCACATAATTTTGAATGGGCCATTTTTCACAATGTGATTTTTAAAACATGTTGTTGCATAAGAATTGAAACTAGTATGTATTACTTTCCTACCACAACCAAATGCTCATTTGTTTTATTTACCCTCTTGTTAACAGCTCCAGCAAGAAAGATGCCTCCAAAGCGCTCTGAGGGAGACATAAAACCATATTCGCTGTCAGATCGAGAATGTAAGCAGTGTTCCATTCTTAACAGAAAAAAAAAAATGAGCCCTGAGCTTTTTGAGACAATTCAGGTGAATCAGTGCCTAAACTGAGCTGATATCTAGATTAGAGCTTTGTGGAAATGGTTCCTATTTGATTGTCTTCTCCCATTTTAGCACCTTACCTGGTCTGCTTTTGGGAGGCGAGGCCCACTGAGTTCATAAGACAGAAGCCTACACACATGATTTATAAGGAGCCAGATAAAAACAATGATAAAATAGTTAAAAGGCAGGGAGAGAGGCATCGAGATACCAACAATCCCCAGGGTTGCAGGCTTTCATTGTGTCCCATTGTGTCCCATTTGTGTTTTTCAAACTCCTTTGAAAGACCAAGAGAATGGGGGCCTACCTCACCTCTGGAGAGAGAATGTTCCACAGAACAAGAACAATGGAAGAAAAGGCTTCCTTCCTGGACCTTTCCAGTTAAAATTCTTTAACTGGTAGAGTCTATAACATACCCTCTCTGCCTGACCAGGTGGGATGGGCTGACATGGGGATGAGATGGTTCCTCAGGTAGCCTGACCCCGTTTCCTGTAGCCCTTTGAAGATAATAATGACCTTGAATTGGACCTGGAAGTAAACCAGCACAGTGCAGCTTAGGTAGCAAAAGTGTTGTATGCGCCATCCTCAGAGTTCCCAAAATGTCTTCTCCTCTCCGTCCCCGATCCATTCTTCCTGGGCGTGGTGTTGCTTTCCTCCTTTAGGCATGGCTCAACCCTCTGGTTTTCCCCCACTGCCGCCACTTAGCCTCCTGCGCTTCCCGATGCCCGGAAAAAGAGGCTACCTCGCATGTACGCCTCCTTTCTGTTGCGCCTGTGCGACAGCGACCGCGCTAAGGAGGAGCGGATAGTATCGTCCTATAAGTGCCGAGCGGGTTGTACGATAGAGATCGGGATGCTTCCTAGAAGGGTCCTTTTAAGGCCGGCTATCATAAAGAGCAAACAGATAGTCGAAGGGCAATAAATAAAGTCTTCTGGTATGAAATTCAGCCGGTTTTACAGATTTACAGATGTGAAATTTAGAAAAAAATCTCCTTTTGTTTTTTTTCTACTTTGCAGGGTTAATCCTGTAAATTGTTTCTAGCCTAATCTTTATTGCCTTGCTCACAGAAACTGCCCTTATTACATTGTAACTTTGGTGACCTTTACTTCTGTGCTTGGTGATGTTTAATCCTATGGCCACACCCACAGAACCGGTAATAAAAAAAAATTGAATTTCACCACTGCCTGGAAGGCCCGTTTTTGGCCAGCAAAGTGCTGCTGGAGGCTGAAAACAGTGTGGGGGCCACATGTGGGGACCCTACAGCCCGTTTTGGCTGGCAGAGGCACTGCGGTTCTTTGATATTTCTAGCTCAGCCCCACAAGCTAGATTTAAGCAGTGCCCATGGGCCTTCAGTTTGACACCCTTGTGTTAGATGTTCACAAACACCCTTGTGAATTGATCTCGATTGGGATGGGAACAGTATTTGGTGTCCGAGAAAAATCTAAAGCTTCTTCCAGTCAGGAAGTGTCTAAATCGTATACTTTGATTCTGCAGGAATCAGGAATCTGAATTGGCATTTGCTAGGAAGAGTTCTTGTATGAAAACTAAATTGTAAGATTCTGCCTAGACTTCATTGTCAACTTTAAAATGTCCCAGCTTCATGCTATTCTCATTAAGTTAGGGTGAGAAAAAGTGGAGCAGAGAGAAAGGGATTTTTCAACTTATTCTTAATTGAGTTCCTGTTAGGAAGGAAGTCTTCCAATAGTGAAGAAAAGCAGGCTGGATTCTTTAGGCCTCTTTTGTTGATGATCTGGACCTGGAAGCAAAAATCTGAAAAATAAAGATTGTGATGTTATGGATGATTTCTGTCTATTAATTAAACAATAAGACTAGTAAGATTAGACTAGTAGACAGATTTCTTTACTGTTCACCTAGAGACAGAATCTTGCCAGACTAAAGCATCTATCTGGATAACTATTAGGTACACTCTGTGAACTGCTAGAGAGGCTCTGCCTTCACCCTTTTCCTGCCTACCAGATAGTCCAAGCTCTGCTGTCTTTTTGTCCTCTGGGAAAAAGCCCTTCCCTCTTGTGACTCTATATTCTACCACAACTAATTAGACAGCAGACAGTAAGATTTAGATTAGCAGACAGATTCATCTTCTGTCTGCTAGGTTGTTAAATCGGCTCAGCCTAAGCCTGCTTAGGCCAGTGGTGGGCAATTATCATGAAGGAGCCATAATTGCCTACCGCTGGCTTAGGCAGTAATCTCATTTCTTTAAATTTCTGTCTGCTATTCTTCTGTCTACTAGGTTATATTAAGTCTGGTTAAGAATTGAATTGTATTTTCTCTTTTGTTTGTTTCCTTTTTCTTATAGTCTTGAAGGAAGAGACTGAGCCACCCTGGCCCTTCAACCAGTCACGGGCACTGACCCGCTCTAGCAGCGTGGGGAATTCTCCAGTGCGAGGCTGCCTCAAACCTTTCCTCAATGAGCAGGAGTTGCTGAAGAACTTGCGTCTCTGTCCCCCACATGCAGCTGCCCAACATCTGATCAATGGCGATCCGGGCAACTTGCTTTCACAGAGGCGGAGAACCAGGTAGGAAGGGAGAGGCGCTTTGGAAATATCTGGTTTGCTCACAGAGTTATAATGGGACGTTGCAACCCTGATTCTGTAGTAGACAACTAAAGCAAAAGGAGTAAACGCAGCCTGCATGTAGACTCCGTTTACTTCTTTTGCTTCCAGTTGCATACAGAAGTCCTTCAACTCTAACTTAAAAGCACACGGAGGAAGGATGAACTTTTGATTGCCAAGCAACGCTTGAATTATCTTTCTGGTTCAATTTCTTCTTGTTGCCTAATGTATCCCTGCTGCTGCCTACTAATCATAAAGTAGCTTCCTCTCCTGGAATCAGGTGATCACAGTAGAGTGGAACTAAAGCTTGATTGCTTAAGTCAGCAGTCCCCAACCTTTCCAGCTTTGCAGACCAGTGGGGGGGGGGGAGAGGGGGATTGTTTGGCATGAGTGACGGGCAAGCACACATTCACAACTCCATTTGCATGAGCACCGGGCACATGGGCCTGCCGCTCGGGCAAATGGAGTTGACCGCATGTTCATGCGCTCATCCGCTGCTTGTACAAGCAGAGCTGTGCATGTGCACGTGCTCGCCCACCACTTCCGCAGCCTGGTTTCAAACAGGCCGCTTGTGGGCTTTTGGAGTTGGGGACCCCTGGCTTAGATAGTCCCGGGAACCAGGATGGCAGCAAAGATAATAGAGATCCCCTGGAGAATCTTCAGCTTAAAAGATTCTCCATGGGAATCAGTGCCACAGAATCTCAGATCTCTCCATTTCCATTTCCATTTTCTTTTCCAATATTCTGAAATTGTTGAGCAGAAGCAAAAAAGGGAATATACAGTGACTTATGCAACAAGTGTAACTTTGAGAACAGAATTTGGATGCATCATTAAACTCCTGTTTTCCTCCTGTACATCTTCTAGCTGTCCATGTTGCATTGCATGTGCCCTTTTGCATGTTTTATTATAATTCTTAACTGATACTAAAAACTTTCTGTCAGACCTGCCACCACTTAAAGCTCTAAATAGAAACGATTTTTGACTCCATTTGTGGAGAAAGGTATAGTTTTATTAGAAGTCAAGTGTATTGCAGTAATGCAAAAGCAGAAGCAAATATCGCACACCAAAATCCCTAAATTCAAATATTCCCTCCCTTAGCTACCTCCCATTGCCCATCCCAGTGTAACCAATCCAGTTCAGGCAAGATGTTTACTTAATTGCCAGTCCAAGCATATGTGGCCCTCTCCTTCTTCCAGGGTGGGTGACACTTGAGGCAGCATCTGGAAGAGATACAGCACTTACTTTCACTTTCGTACTTCCTGGCAGTCTGTCACCATACAGCAGCAAAGCATAAGCATCCAGAAGGTGGCTGGATTGGCTGGATTCACTTGAAAATATTCCAAGGATTTTTTAAACCAGAGATTTAGAAGGCTGGATCGGCAGTGAGCTTGCAGTGGCATGTTGTGATGGCTTTGATGCTAGGAAGAAGCATGTTAGATGATGGAAAGCAAGATGTGGAAGGAGCTTTAGGAGAAATACTTTCACCAAAGTCCAAGTTGACCCTCTTCAGAAGTGTTAAACTACCATTTTCATAATCCTCAGCCATGGGGACATTTAGCTGGTCTGGCTGAGAATGATGGGAATGTCAGCCCATGTTTTTGGAGGATACCAAGTTCCAAATATATTTTCTTATCATATTTGGCAGTCCAGGATTGGAAATCACTCATGTATTTGCCTAGTGTGCAATATCATCTTGAAACCCGGCCATTTTGGTGCCCCAGATTTAGTAATCTGGTTAAACGAAATCTATTTTACAGACTGGCCTTAAATCTGCTTCCATGTAATTTTGTGTTTTTAGTGCAGTGAGTTCTTCTGTTGAGAACTCATTGACTTCATTCACACATTGCTCATGGCTTAAGTTTGGCTCATTGAAGAAACTATAATTGGCTGGGTTTACACAACACAGTCAAGCAAATTGCTGATCGCAGGGAATGAATCCTGTTGTTTTCTTTGCACCTCAATCTTTATTATTGCTTCTTCAAATTGCTATATAAATTTGGATAGTGTTTCAAGAGCAGAATAGGTAAAAATAGATAACATTACTGATTCTAAGAAATTAAAGCCAACTGTCAAATTGACTCTTTTTGTCATCATTGCTATCATTGAAGTAAAGGTAGTCCTTGACTTATGACTGGGTATCTAATTACCATTTGGAGTTACAATAACCTTGGAAAAACATTTCTCGTGCTTGGCAGCTGTCTCACATTTACAACTGTTCGCAGGGTCATGTGACCATAACTTGCACAATTGGGGGGGGGGGGGCCTGGAAAAATGCCCATTCAGGAAAATGGATTTGGATTGAACAACCTTGTGATTAATTTAACAACCGCAGCACAAAGTTGTAATATTGGATCGGGTGCCTTGATTTAACAACTGTCTTGACTTAACGACCAAAATTCCTGCTCCAATTGTGGTCGTAAATTGAGGACTACTTGTGTAGTAATACTCCAGCATCAAGGCTATACGGGTAGTCCTCGACTTAACGACCACAATCAAGCCCAAAATTTCTACTGTTAAGTGAGACAATTGTTAAGTCAGTTTTGCCCCATTTTAAGACCTTTCTGGTCACAGCTGTTAAGTGAATCACTGCAGTTGTTAAGTTAGTAACTCTGTTGTTAAGTGAATCCCTGGCTTCCCTGCTGATTTTTCTTGACAGAAGGTCACAAAAGATGATCACATGACCTTGGAACCCTTACAACCATCAACAATATGAGCCAGTTGCCAAGCAATATGATCATGGGAACATGCTACGGTCGTAAGTGTGAAAACAGTTGTAAGTCACTTTTTCCAGTGTTTAACTTCGAACAGATCCTAAATGAATGGTTGTAATTTGAGGACTATCTGTAATGATTCTGTAATTTGTAGGTGGTGTCATTGTTCTCAACAGAGAAATGATTATTATCTTTAATTGGACGGATGCTTTTCTTCAGTCTGGGATCTAACCTGTCTCCTTTTTTCTCTCTTAATATCCACCCCCCCCCCCCACCTTCTCTCTTTCTTTCTTTCTCTCTATTTCTCTCTCTTCCCCCGCTCCCCTCCCCTCCCCACCGCCAGCTCCCTGAACCGCTCTGAAAACAACCATTGATCTCCGGTCTCTGCTATGTCTCCCCAACCATTGGGCCTCTACTTGTGTCTTGAGCACTTTCTAGCAGCAAGATTTGAATTCCATCCAGTTTCTTCATCTTCTTCTTTTTTAACAAGCTTTATGGGTACAGCCTTTAAGGATGGCCGTAAACCTATAAGGAAGTGGGCTTATTTATATAACATTGGATGTATCTAGGTGTCACTTTTTTAACATCACGGTTTCCAAAAGTGCTTAAGAAGTGGAACGTAATTGCAGTTCGGATGAGCAGATTCTCGTACTTGATTATTTTGCCTTTTAGATCCACCTATTTATGCTGAAGATATGCTTTATAGTTCCTAACTAGTTTAAGTTTACAGCTGGGAAATGATTAAGGCTGATTTGTTACCTGGCATTACGGTAATATAAATGGATGCCCGCTGCAGCGTGGATTTTGCCGATGACCTGCACCATGACTTAATTTATTCTAAATTAGATTAAATTAGAGGGCACCCAAGTCCAGATGATTCTGGGTGCCTTAGATTAGAAAAGAAAGAGCAAGAAAAATTAAAATGAGACAGAATACAAATGTCCAGAATCTGGAACCCAAAGATGGAAAGGGTAAATTAGTTGTCAGCCATAAATGATTATTGAACTACATAAGGATTCTTTTTTGGGGGGGCGGGAGCTGGTAGCCAAAAGAGTACTATATCAGATGTGGGCCAGATGGTTTTTACAGTAAAGGTTTAATTTAATTTAATTTAATACTGATACTACTCTGTGGATGAGGGCCATTTCTAGGCTTGGCTTTAGATCTTGAAGATAATGTACGTTGTTCTTTCAGAGAGTTGAATGTGAGTTAGTAGAGGTATTGGTACATGTGTTGTTGTCTCTAGTAAATGGTTTCAGAGTGTTTGTAGCAGGTTGGAAACCTGCCTGTTTTTACTTGGTTGTTAATAGAAAGTGTAGGTAGACCTTCTTAAAGTAAAATCACAAAGGATTATTTCTCAGCCGATTTTGAACGAAAAAAATTAAGAGAGTAATGGAAATCTTCGCAAATTGTCATTGAGCTACTAACTATAATATTAATGTTTCAGTGAGGTTTATTCATATACTGTTCTGGTGTTCGGCAAGTGATCTGTTTCAAGATTTAAAAAAACCTTCCGTTTAGGAAAAGATGTAAAAATGATCCTCCATAGGAGAACCCCTAAAATCGTGTTATTCTCTTTCTCCCCGTCTCACTCACTTTCAAACACACATATTCGGAATCTAATGAGAAATATTCTTTAACAAGCTTGCCTTGGTCGGACTTGAAAATACCTTTGGAGCCTTCAAATGGGGCTGAGTTAAAGCAGGTGGCTGGTAGACTGTTTTTTAAGAACAAAGCAGAAGTTTACTCTTTTTCTTTAGGTCTGCAGCAAATTTTGCTATTTATTATCAAGCCTACTTGTATTTAAGTACTGTGGGACTTTCTCTTGGGTTTGGTTTGGCACATTGGATTTTGGTACCAAAATTTACCATTGAGTTCTCTGTCATTTGAAATGACTAATGTTGATCATAAATCGTGTTCATTATCTTAGGATCTGGTGGAAAAACCAAGCATGTGCCAAGGTCTGAATGAGCAGCCTTGACCCTTCCCAGGCCACATGTGAACTCTGTTTTTTTTTTAAACCTGCCAAACTCTACAAGAATCATTAAAAATTGATGTCATTGTAATGTAATACTTAAAATAGGCTGGATACAGTTGGAAAGCCAAAGCAGATCTCTCAATTCTGATCCAATGCTAGAAGGGTCAGCATTAGGAGGGCTGCATTAAAATTACATACTAAGGCTCTTCTGGGCCCCAGAATGCGCCAGTGGCAACATAGGGATGGGGTGGGAATGAGAGGAAGTATATGAAATGCTCTAGACCAAGTCCATCTTCTTGTGTTACTGCGTTGATAGCCAGCAATTCTCCAGATTAGACACATTATCCAGATGGCCTTGGACAGTGGTGATGAACCTTTGACTTACCAAGTGCTGAAAAGTACAGGCTTTGTGCGTGCCATCCGCACTTGCATGCGGCTCCTCCATGTGTGTGCACATGAGCAATTGTGTGTGCATGCGCTGGAGAGCTCTAAAGACCAGCTGGATTTCCTGTTGTAATCACGTGCATGCACAACAGAGGCCCGAAAACCAGCTGAGTCTCTGCAATCGTGCATGCGTGCTCAGCTGGAGGTAAGTTGGATGACAGCTTATGTGCCCAGCAAGATGGCTCTGTGTGCCACTTGTGTCACCTGTGCCATAGGTTCGCCATCACAGACCTAGGAGCTTAGGAAAGGTCCTCTTCAACTAGAGGTTTCTCAACCTCAGCAACTTTAAGCTGTGAGGGCTACAGTTCCCAGAATTCTGGTAGGGAGGTCTGGGAGTTGAAGCCCACATAACTTAAAGTTGCTGAGAAACACTGCTACTGATACTTCCTCCTCCCTGTTAGAAGACTTTCTTAAAAAGTCTTCTCAAAAGCTCTAAAGGCCCAGCCATTAATTGATTGACAATGCTATTCCGTTTTTCTCTCTGTTTCTCTCCCTCCTTGGCTGCTCTTCATATCAATGTTTGGGAGGCTTCCTTTGTTTGTAATAGCAGATGGGAAAGAGACAGGAGCCAAAATAGGATTTATTGTAACTGACCTTAAACCCATGGCAGGGTTGCAAAACTGTGGTTTATGTACAGGTCATTGTGTACAGGCCCCAGAGCCTTCTAGATTGGGAGAGCCAAAGAATTTGACTCTTTGGGCATTTTGCTGGGATTAGAGAAAGCTGAGAACCAAGTGACTACTTTAAGGGAACTAAGATATCAAGTTTTCCTCTTTAGCACTCACCTCACAAAATGAGGATCTTACTTAGGTAATTTGTTCCGTGATGAGCTGTGTAAAGTCAGGTAGGACCCTTTCATTGATGGAAGTTACATACCCATGAATCTAATTATTTACTCCCTTTTGCTTTTGTTTTGACTGTAGGTCCATTTCTCTGAGGGTCATGCAACCAGCCTTCCGTAATTCTGGGCTGTACTTGGAGATGACTTTTAGAGAGCCAGTTTGGTGTAGTGGTAAAGCTGCTGACCTAGAAGCCAGGGGACTGTGAGTTCTAGTCTTCCCTTAGGTATGAAAATCAGCTAGGTGATTTTGGGCTACTCATTTTCTTTCAACCCAACCTACCTCACAGGGTTGTTGTGAGGAACACAACTGTCAGGATTAAAGTACGCTCGCTGCCTTGAGTTAGGACTGGAGTATGTTAAAAGGGATGAAAATAATAACAGCAACAACATCACAGTGGTCCCACAAGACCGGAATTTTTGCTTTAATTTGCGATTCTGTTAGATTTAACAACGTATGTTAAGCTTGTTGGAAGCTTAACGTACACATTTCCTTTCACGGGCCACTGAATTTTCCACAGGTTGGGAAGAATGTTAAAACATAGGTAGTTCTCAACTTGCGTCCATAATTGAGCCCAAAACTTCTATTCCTAACTGAGAAATGGAATTATGTGAGGTTTTTTGTCCCATTTTGTGATTTTTTTCTTGCCCCAGTTGTTAAGTGAATCACTGCAGTTGTTAAGTTAGCAACACAGTTGTAAAGTGAATTTGGCTTCTCCATTGACTTTGCTTGTGACCCTGGGATTCTGCAACTGTCATAAATATGAACCAGTTGCCAAGCGATCAAATGTTGATCACGTGATCATGGGGATGTTGCAAAGGTCGTAAGTGAAAAACGATCGTAAGTCACTTTTTTTCAGTGCCATTGTAAACTTCAAATGGTCACCAAACGTTGTAAATCAAGGTCTACCTGTAAAAGGTAATCTTTGAACTACGTGGGTCCTATAGCTTGTACAGAATGAAGCCCCAGCCATTAATCTGATCCATAACCTCTAAAGGAAATAAATACAAGTGCTAAATTCTTTGCTGTTTCAGCCCGGTGCCATTTTTTTGTCTTTCTCTGTTTTGTGGTCAGTTGCTTGTGCTTAAATGTGTTGTCTTTTAAATGTTATTCTGCCTGTGATGGGTTATTGCCCTTTGGGTCAGCCCCAAACACTGCTGAGGTGTTTGCTTAGTAGGTCAAAAGGATGAGTTTGGTGTTTTCAGTCTAGAACAGTTGCCATGCTCCTCAAAAGCAGGAGAAGCTGAAACTCTTGAGCTTCGTTTTTGGATCTAAACTGAAAGACATTTTGGGAATTTGGAGAAGGAAATGAAAAACCAGGAGCTGAGATTAAGAGGCCAGATTTGTAAGCACGGAAGGTAGAATTGGTAGGTCGTGTCAAGAGGAAGCTGTTAGGAGTCAGGCAAAGAAAACAGAGAATGGTTATATTAAAATCAAATGTTCTGTAGGTTATAAGGAAAGGGAAGGAAATCTGTGCCAAGTTCATTCAAACGCTGTGCCAGGGGAGGAACAATGGGTCTAACAAATGCACAATTGGTTAGCTTTCTCCGTGTGGTTGGTACTTGTACTAACCCTTCCCTATCCTGTCCAGTTGTGTAACTCCACAGATTTGTTTGCTGTGCCAGCTAGGAGTACTGTAGTGGCCAGTGTGTAGTCTAAGGCCAGATGGTGTCGTGTGGAAGAACAACCAAGAAAGCCATCTAACACATCTGGATGTGTTAGATTGTGAGAGTGGCTGTGTTGGCTTGGGATTCTGAGCAACCGAGGGCCATCATCTGGAGCAGGGGTCTCCAACCCGGGTAACTTTAAGACTTGTGGACTTCAACTCCCAGAATCCCAGCAAAGCTGGCTGAGGAATTCTGGGAGTTGAAGTCCACAAGTCTTAAAGTCACTACGGTTGGAGACCCCTGATCTGGAGGGAACTGGTTTGAGAAAAGCTGCATAATGGAACCAGTTAAGAATATTGGAAAAAATAGGATGAGGGAACTCTTAGGCTGAATCCAGTTAGGATACCTGTTGGATGACCTGGATCAAGTGATTTCTCTGTTAGCTAGATTTCCTCATCCTGCAGGGATGAAACAAGTGGGAAGATCTATGCTCTGGGATCTTTTCCAAGCAGCTTGGTGAAAGGTTGGGCTAAAAAAGTAATTTACTGATTTGAAGTCAGGGTACTAAAATCCTTCTTGCCTTTGAACAGTACTAATTTGTTCTCTTGGTTCTTGTATCTTCTGAGTTTTTTTTTTTTAACCAGAGCTCATTTTTAGTTCTGTTTTTGCCCCGATGCCAATATATTTGCTCCCAGTACTCCATTTAACAAAATCCTGGGGGCTCTGAATGGTTAATCTGAAGCCAAATGCCTCCTCCTCCTCCTCCTCCCCTTCTTTTGAGTTGATCATCCTCTGAGATCAGGCACCTACCTGAGTGACACCGAGCTTCTTGCCATCTGTACTAGAAACCTGAAGAACTAGTCTGTCAGGGACAGGGTATGATTCTCAAAGTCCGAAGACTTGGTGCTGAGAACAAAGCACAAAGAAAACACTGCTATCTGTTGAAACCATGTTGGCTTCCCCATTTTCAAAGCATCCAACAAACTTGTTTTGATCCAGTATTGCATTTCTCCCGTCGTCCATTTCCCCGGTGGAAGAAATTTGGAACTCAACATTGCAGCCCCTTGAGAAGCGAGACAGGTTGGCAGTCAGAACTTTATCTGCTATCTTCAGTCCAGTGACAACCTTTGTTGAAGGTTCCTTGTAGAACACCATAGGCTGGACTTCCCCAACACCTCCAAAGGTGTTAACCCAGTTCCCATGATTCCCCATTTGGGAAGGCTGCAGTAGATGTCAACTCTGTTCATTTGTGGAGAACTCTCCCTCTCCCCCTTTTCCTTTTTTTGGGGTGTGTGTGTCTGGCAATTTTCCAGCAGCCTTTTGTTTCCCACTCTACCTTCTTGTTCCCCATCCTTTCTGATCAAAACAACCAAAATCCTGACTCGCCTTTGGCTGTTAGTGTGTGGTGTGATCAAATAATGAACTTTTGTTTACATTTCAATAATAATAAAGTTTGGATTTTTTTTAAACATTATAATGTGTGGCTTTGTCTTTTTGTCACTAGCCTCTGGAAAAAACTGTTGTTATACTTCTGCGGCCCGCTTCTCCAAGGCCCAGTCTCCCAATACATGAATGGGCCCGTTGAAGAGTTGGAAAAGATGGGCTAATAGAAGTTGTGTATGGTTCTGTGATCATTAGCAACCTTTGTGGGTTTGCTCCGTTCTTATAAAAGGCACCCTCTTGGGGTGGTCTTTTGTGTAACACTTGTAACAGAGTCACCGAAGGACAAACACAAATGTCAAGCCTGTAGTAAGCTATTGGTATTGCTAGCAATTTCTTGAGTTTGAAACTTCCTGTAGAGTCTCAAGAGATCTCCATCTGTTGTCAGGGTTCCAATATTAACCAACCCACAAGCTCGGAGAATGAACTCTTACCCTACACCCGAGCTACAGATATTCCCCGTTATTGCAATGCCAATAGCATTTAGGTTTATAGGCTGCCCCTGCCCCATAGCACCTTACAGAAATGGGAGGTTTACAATGTCAACATTATTTGCGTATTGCCTCCAACAATCTGTGTCCTTATTTTACCAACCTCGGACAGATGGAAAGCTAAGTCAACCTTGAGCCCTGTCAGGATCAAACTCCAGGCTGTGGGCAGAGTTTGCCTGCAATATTGCACTTTAACCACTGCACCATAGGGCTCATTGTGCCAAAACCCACAAACAGTCGCTCTTAAAACTGAGACTGTCATAGATGTCATAATCACTGATTAGACATCTTCCTGATGATTCTCTCAGGATGATTGAAGAAATACAATATGAAAGAGGGGGAAATGGAAATAAAAACTTAAGGTGTGACTCTAATTTATCTCCTGATATCTTGTATTCTTCTTTCTCTGCAGCAAGGTAACTTTGGGTAGGAAAAAATAGAACCTCAGGAATTATTTGCAATAATTCTGCAATCAGGTATATGCAATATGCATTTCGTAACCAGAAGCATCACTTCATATAATGCTACCTTATAATCTGCTGTAAAAAGAGAATGTTACGTATACAGATACAGAATACAAAAGGGAAATACATGCTTATGAATCCTGAGATCTTATAGTTCATTACTTAGATATTCCAGCTTTCCCCTTCCACTGAATTGGATTACTACTCCGTTCCAGTCATTGTAGTCAACATTAGTAGAATTCACTTCCCCAATGCTTGGACTGAAGGTGCCGTGAACTAAACCTGTGAAGCAGAATTAGGCTCTTTATTTTTAGCTGTAAGCATCACAGGAAAAGCCACCTGAGGGTTGGGGGTGGACATTAAGGGACACGTGTGTGTAGGTAAGAGAGAGTGTTAATAGCCTTTGTGCATATTCATGACACTTTCCTCCTCACTTTTATCAGTGAAAAATAATATATATCTATATACTGTATATAAAGTTGTAATCCCATAAAACACTAGAGACCTTCCAGCTAATCAGCTGATTTGTAGCTTGCCGCAAGCAGAATAGCTACTGGGCCTATATAAGATTCTTTTGAGTCCTCATTTAACATCTACTCCTTCAGTGATAAGTCATTTGTAAGTTATGCCAATGTTGAATGAGTCCTCATAGTCGTAGCTCTTGCAGCATCCCCACATAGACAGATAGTACTAATGGACAGTGTTTCTAATTTTTTTATAGATGAAGTTTTTAGAGGTGCTGATGAGAAGTATAAACATACCGTAAATGTCCTTCCTGAGCAAAGGAAGCTGTGGCCCACACCGTCTTGATTCCATTTCATAGTCTTTCCCCTACAGCACATCCTTCTGCCCTGTTGCATTTTGGCTTGATGTTCCTGTCCCACCCATTGCTTCCTGCTGCCTCATCATCTCCACCCCCTGCTTGTTTTTCCCCCTCCCTTCCTCCAGGGGGAGCTCTGAAAAGGACAGCCTGATAGCTAAGAAGTGTTCCTACAGCCGCTTCAATAACTCTGCTGAAAGTGCAGAAGAGCCTGAGAAAAGTGAGTGACATTTGATGATTGGGGGGGGGGGGGTGGAGAGCGGGGGAAAAAAGGTTGCTTAGCAACTATTTGAAATTCTGAAGGCCCTACTTTCAGTTTGAAATTCCAACTTTCAGCCCTCCTCCCTGGGTCACATGACTACACTTTGGATAACTTGGCAACTAGACTACATTTATGGCTGTTTGTGGCATCCCGCGACCACATAACCCCATTTTACAACGGTTTTGCCCAAAACTGCCATTTGCTTCCTTTTTATTTACCTTTTGGGCAAAGCCACCCCTGTGGCAAACCATATGTTTGCTTAACGACCACTCCATTTGCTTAATAATCCACCACAAAAAAGGTTGCAAAATAAGGTCAGTCATGCGACCAACAGGCTTTATGACCATCTTGAGTTACAACTGTGATGAGTAGGCTCCGTTACTGTCCTAACTCGAGGACTACTTAAATTTTCACATTTAGCTATTCACTTTACCCAGCAGAGTCTGGGAATATGTAAAGCACTGATGTGAATGCTTTGAGGAGTGAAGTCTGCAATTTCGCCTGGGGCCACATTCAAACAACAGACGGGGAAGAAACAACAATCCCCAAAATATGAAACACCCATAATGTAATTACTTCATTGAAATATACATTCGTCCAATGACTAGGGCCATGGGCCAGAGGTTGTCCCTGGCTATTGCAAAGGAGTCACTTGAAAACAAATACTTGCAAAGTGCCCTCAAGCCTGTGAAGATGTTTAACATGCTTGCCCATTTGTGAAAAAAATAAGCATTTTCTTTATTCTGGGTCAACTTTTTGATCCACCCAGCAGCATTTTTTCTTCTGTTAAGTAGATTCATTAACTGAGAATGAAAGATGGAACCTGTATGTTGAAAACATGGCACTCTATCATTGATTGTATAATACAGGTGGTCCCCAACTTACAACAGTTCATTTAATGACCATTCAAAGTTACAAGAATACTTAAAAATGTGACTGATGGCTGTTTTTCACACCTACGACCATTGCAGCATGGTCATGGTCACGTGATCAAAATTCAGACGCTTGGCAACTTACGATGGTTGTAGTGTCCTGGTGTCCTGCGATCCTCTTTTGCGACCTTCTGATAAGCAATATCAATGGGGAAACCAGATTCACTTAACAACCATGTTACTAATTTAACAACTACAGGGATTCACTTAACAACTGCGGCAAGAAAAGTCAATAAATGGAGCAAAACTCACTTAGCAAATGTTTCACTTAGCAACAGAAATTTTGGCTCAATCGTGCTTGTAAGTTGAGGATTACTTGTACTGACATAGATGGGATGGGGTACGCTGACCTGTGTTTAAGGCAGTCTTTTCTTATTTAGAAAACAATATCCTGGATGCTCATTCAAAAGAAAAATGCAGATGTTAGGATTCTCAAAATACTGAACATTAAATGTTTCAGTTTCTCTTGTGCAAGGTCCGCTTTGCAAGTTAGATTATTTAATGGAGTCCCAAACCCATGTATTTGAGCTTGTATTTTTCCTACCATAAAACCAGGTTTGGACAGCTTAGGCAGAGAATTGTGTTATTCACCAGCTTTCTGTAAGAAAAAAAACTAGGAAAGATGGAAAGATTACAGCAGGAGTAAATTATGTCCCTGTATAAAATCCCATGAATGAAGCAGCAAATTTATTTATTTAGTGTATGGCATATCATACATGGACTAGCAATATATATTAACTTTTCATTAGTAAAATCCAATAAAATATAAATGGTAAAAAGACCTATGTTCAAATATCAATATCTAGACCAGGGATGTCAAACTCAATTTTATTGAGGGCCACATCAGCATTATGGTTGCCCTCAAAAGGCCATTTGCACATAAGGCTACAGTATGTATCATATTAGTTCAGGAGTGCATTATGTCTAGGTCATTAACTATTGAAGCACACCACAGTTATATTTTAAAAAATCAGATACTGGATCATAACGATTGTTTACATATATATGAAGTAACCACCTTTCCAATTACCTCCTTTCTTCCCAACTACCTCCTTTCTTCAACTTATTCCCAACCTATTTCCTACCCTCCCATTCTGCCCTAACTTACCTGTGGTCGTGAATGGCTGTGTAAGCATCTCACTGCATATTGTACCATGTATGATTGTGCATGTGACAAATAAAATTTGAATTTGAAATTTGAATATATGCCCTTCGCTTACAGATGGTCATGATGTGATCTACAGTTTGGTATGGGACCCTGCAGATGCACTGAGGGGAGGATACTGCATTGATCATTTATTAAGCAGAAAATAATTATACAATTGAAATCTCATGTGGAACAATCTTTAACTTTGGCACACTAAACAGCGTGCAGAATAGAACATACAGCCTACAATGTATTAACATGCATTAGTAAAATGATATCTGATCCTGGCTTCTTCCTTCTTTTTAGGGGATATAAAGCATAACTCTGATTCACCAAATGCAACTCTGAGATCAGACAGCAGGTAAGTCTTATCCCTTTCTCTCTTTCTACTTTTTCATCTTCATTTCCAGAGAATCAGAAGGTCAGAAAGCTTAACCTTGATAGCTCAGCCTGCAGTGGTACTACAGTGGTACCTCTACTTACGAAATTAATTCGTTCTGGAAGCCGTTTCATAACTTGAAAATTTCGTAAGTAGAGACGCATTTTACCCTATAAATGCCTAATCGCTTGTTCTTTATCTGCACCCTCGAAATATGTTTCGTATCTTGAAACATATTTCGTAACTAGAGATGATATTTTCTCGAAGACGCGCTTCATAACTTGAAACTTTCATAACCAGAGTCTTTTAGAAGTAGAGGTACCACTGTATAAGCACAACACTATAATAAATAAGAGCAAATGAAGTAGGGAGATTAGCTATGAAGCAACAGTTGGATTGGAATTATAAAATTACAGAGCCTTCCCCAACCCAGTTCAGCACCTTCCAGATATGTGGAGCTACAACACTTGTAGCACTCTGAGTTACCGTTTCCCCGAAAATAAGACCTTGTCTTATGATAAGATATTTAATAAGATATTTTATATCTTATAAAAGGCACCAGATCTTATTTTTTGGGGGGAGGGGATGTCAGCCAATGACTCACCTCACCTGTTTGCATCGCCCCTGGCCTCCTTTTCACTGTCAGAGGCCTTCATGTCAGGAATTTCTTCAGCAGCTGGCAGAGCTCCATCCATCTGGAGCTCTGTTATCAGCCACAGAGACCTTCAGGAAAGGTAAATAGTAGGGCAGCTCCACCACCCCCATTCCCACCCTAGTTTAATTTTTACCCGTGCACCCTGGTTGGGCAGAGGCTTAATTGGGGCTTATTTGGGGGGGGGGGGGTAGGGCTTATTTTGGGTGCATGTGTAAAACTTTCAAAGTAGGTCGTATTTTTGGGAAAACTCAGTAGTACTTTGTAAAGTAGTTCAAGAATACATCTAGCATAGCATCCAAATCAGAAGACTACCCAACTTTTATTTAAATGGAGAGTTCACCCCAGTTCCATGGTTGAACAGCTCTTGCCATTATGAAATTGTTCCAGATGCCTTCCCAACCTCTCTTCCCTTGTCATGTGAACCCATTGTTTCTTGTCCAGTCTTCTGGAGCAAATCTGATTCCTCTTCTACATGACAGTTTCTGGGGTTTTCTCCCCTTCAGCAGTTTCTACTATGGGAATAAAAAAAAAAATCCACTTTAGCCAATGGATGTCGAGGTAGAAAAGCACTGTAAAAGCTATATACCTGATGAATTAAACAAATTTATATACCCACTCAATTCACACATGGTGACGCTTGACAGTTTACATTACTAATCCACAATCCAACACACACCCTGATGACAAATACAATCAAATGGCCACTAGATTGGTTTCATATCAACTTTGGATCCTCAAGCCTGCTGATGGAACCAAGTCTCCTTCAGGCCTTTTAGAAAAATATCAGGGTGGGAACCAGTCATCCTATCTCCAGGGGAATGATATTCCACAGAGAGGGAGCCACCAAAGAGAAGGCCCTTTTTGTCTTCCCACCAGATATATTCCCTAATAGTTGGGATGTGCAACATGTCCTGTCTTTCAGCTCTGGTGGGTCAGTTTTATACAGTACATTCACAATTATACATCTGTATAATTACCTACCTGTTTTTTAATGTTCCCTGATCTATTTAGATAATCTCTTTCTCTCCCTTAGTCTTAAAGGTACTGCTCTGAGCCATCCCCATGGTCTAGAACCAGTGATCATTAGGCAGATGGAAGAGACAGCCGATGTTCCAGAAGAATCTTCACCTCCCATGATGGATGCTCAAAGTCTTGGTGATTCAGCCTTTCAGGAAAAGACAAAGAACTCCAATGCTTTAACAGTCCCTTTTAACAATGCCATTTGCAAAAGTAACCATCATGTCCCCAGGATTCCCCTGAAACAGAATAAGGGACTGTACAATCTGGCCCCAAACTCATGGCAGATGAAGCCACTGTGGATAGCAGCAGGAAGTCCTTATGAAGCCAAGCGGATCCACCACAAGTATCTCTATTGCAATACTAGACCTTGGTAAGGGAAATGGACCAAAATCATGGGTGTTGAGTTAACAGATAATGTTGTCTATAGGAAGTAGGACAACATTGCCAGCAGTATTGTTAAAGTATTAGTTATTGAAGTCTTCCTCTTCTCTGTTGTCGTATCTGCCTAATGTAGCAGCATATCTTTTCGTAGGTTTGCTTCCTTAGATCAGAAGCCATTTAGTATTGTTTACTACTCACTCCATACATTGGAGTGGTGAATCTGGCCCTGTAGAACAGCAGTTCCCAAACTTGGCAAATGAAAAGGTGTGGACTTCCAACTTCCAAAATTTCCTAGCCAGTCATGTTGGCTAGACAATTCTGGGAGAAGTCCACACATCTTAAAGTTGCCAAGATTGGGAACTCCTGCTCTAGATGATGCTAAAGGACAACTGTCAGCTGCTCCAGTTGACATAGTCAACGAAGGGTACAAGAGTTGTAATTCAAAGACCTCATACCTGTCTGTGTTTTAAGGGTATGGTCTTGTTTGCTTTATGTTAGTTTTTTTAATTTTGAAATCCTTCTAATTTCTTCTTTGCAAATGGAAGTTTGTTTAGTTAGCTGTTAGTGTATCTGAAATCATATTTCAAATCGCTTTCTCCCCCTTTCTTTCAAAATTTGTGAGCCAAATATAGGAATCCAAATGAAAATGAAAGCAAAGCAGATGCGTAGACCATCATATGCTATAAACATGGGGATTTGACCCACATGGAAACTTGAATGCAGATTTAAAACATTGTTTAAAATATGATAAAATTGAATTCAGTTATCTCACTTGGAGATACTGTGCCATGTTGAATTTACTTTAAATGTTAAGAAAGGACAGGCTAGAGTCCTGTGCTTTTGTCTTGACTAATAAGAAAATGTTGGAAGGGATATGTGCAATAAAAACATCCAATTTAATCAAAATGGATTTAGCACTTTGGGGTCTAAATTCAGATCTCTTTCTAGTTCAGTTTACTTTAATTCTTAATTGATTTACATCAATTTAAATGATGTAGTTAGAAAAGTTTGATTGAAATAAAACTGGCATTTCTCATTCTTTGTTGATCATTGTCACGTCCCTTTAACAAGAAATTTAATAGAGATGATAGGATAAAATACACTTATGGGGGGGGAGTGGGTTGTGTTTTGTTTTGTTTTTGTTAATTGAGGCATGTGTGAAATGTGGAAGTTTATTGTACATTTACTGATTTAGGAGAAGCACATTAAGAGAATAGACATGAATTGTTCTCCATGAATATGGAGTTGAAAGTTGATTGCTGTTTGTGATAAGGGAGTATGGTATAGACATAAAGCATGAGTACAGAATACTTAGCAAACTATTCAAAGTTGCAGAACTTAGAATAACTTTATTGTCACTATGTATACTAATTGGCATACTTTAAAATGAAATTTCGTTGCATACAGCTCTCAAAAGGGTCACCATCTCCAATATACACTATATAAACATGACATAGATAGATAGATAGATAGATAGATAG
>JAEANM010004528.1:0-20674 GCA_017656035.1 Myanophis thanlyinensis
AAACCACTATAAAATCATTAAATTTGCTGTATAAATTAAAATTTCTACCAAAAATTCTAAAAATTTATCAAAAGTTATATATTAAAATTAATTATTGTCGTTGACAACCCCTGCAGGGAGGCAGGAGGATTTGGAGGCAGGTCCAGGGACCGCCTCTCTTCCAGCCAGCGGGAGGGCTTGTTTCCTTCTTGGGTGTGTGTATGTGGTGGTGATGGGGGAAATGGGGAAAGGGAAGGGGCAATAAACCAACTCGGTTTTTCTAGATGGCGCGCTGGGCTTCCCAGGACTTGGCAAAGCACCCACCAGTGGGCTGCATCGCCCTGCCCTGTGCGGCCTCCGGAAAGTATACAGCATTCCCCCCCCCCCCGCCTCAAACAAAAGCACCCCCGCTTCCTTCCCGCGGGGAAGAGGCGACACTGGCCCTCTGTGGGCGCGCTGCGGGGGCGGCCTCGAAGCAACTGTCCGGCAGAAGCGTAAGGCAGGGCACTCCTTTGCTACGGATTGACAGATTCACCTTCCCGGTAGCAATCGCCGCTTTTTCCTCACCGGTAGCCCCACGCGTGGACTCTCCAAACAAAGGCTGGAGGAAAGGCATGTCCCATCCCCACTTTGTTGCTCTTCCTGGCGCCGGCTTGTAAGAGTCGGGCGACGTTTTCCCCTCCCTTCGGCCGTTCAGCCGCCCGGCCGCTCTTTGCGGGGCCACCACTAGGAAAGCTCCTTCCGCCTTTCGGGCTCCTGGGTCGCACCGTAAATAGACGAGCGTCTGATATTTGGTTAAGTAAGTATAGTTGACAGTTACAAGAAAGAAACAAGTTCATGACCCCGGGAAATCCTTCCAGACCCATTGATTTCCACTGTCAATGAAGAGCGAGTCGACTCGGTTTGGGCGCCGACCCGATTTCTCTCCCAGCCGAGGGATATTAAACGGTTCGCCCAGGGTTGGTTCTGGTCCGAATTCAGCAACGTCCGGGGATTTCCGCCTGGATAGAAAACGAAAGGGCTGCTTCCTGCACCTTCTGCGGCCTCAATCAATCCGTTAAAGAGAGGAGAAAAAACAGCGAATCCCACAGAACGGAGAGCTAATTTAAATACAACGAAGTTCTTTGAATTTTGTCCTAATTGCATTTTTTGGGTATACTTTATTCCAATGATTTTTCAAACTACAATATTTGGATATAATTATTTTTCAAACTACAATATTTGGATATAATTATTTTAAATAACGAACATGCTAAGTGATGTGATACACGACACAGTATTGAAACAATACAATATTGACCAGCTGACTCAGCTTTCATTTGACAGACAGGGATCCTTGTCTTATCAGATTAAGCAAATTAGATATATCTTCTGATAGGAGATTTACAACATGTTACTAAAACAACGGAATGAAAATTAATGAGTATATGTTCGGCGTAGTCTTGTTTTGTTAACTAATTTTGCAACAGCGAAAGGATTATTTTAAAGTGACTTCAATTTGGTGTCACAATTTATAGTTCTTTTATTAACCAAAAGTCCGCCTTTTCTACGCGAGCGCCTTTAGTCTCTATCGAAATGCGGGCCAATTTGGCTTCGTCCAGGCGCTCGCGCGGTCTCCCTCTCGTTTAATCAAAACCAAGGCTGCCCTTTAGAGAAGGAAACCCCCGTTATTTCTGAGGAGGAGTAGAAGCGCCTTTCGGCTCTGGTACTACCCACGAGCCGGCTGAAAGCAAACGTGGTACCCGGCCACTGTACACTCGGACTGTGGCGCGCACGAACTCCAGCGGTTTTGCTCTGGCCTGGCCAACAAAAACCCACGCGTGGAAAGCAGCGGAAACACCCGCCTGCCCTGGACGGCAGCGTGGTTTAAACATACTCCGACTGTGGGCCAATTTCTTTGTCGCCCAGCCGGAGGCGATCCCAGGTAAATTGCCTGTAGATTTGGGGGGGGCGGGGGGGGCGGCGCGGCCCGGGGGAAAAGCCTCTCCGAAGCACGGCCTGCCTGGAGAGGGAACAGCACTTACAGCTCTGCAGCTCCCGCGGCACTGAAGAGGTTTTGCCCAGTCTCGACGCCCCTCTGGACTTGGACCAATGTAAGGCTGCGCCTCAGCCCAACACCCTCGGTGCGAGGTCTGCTCCGCCGCAGCACGGAGAACGATCCGCTGGCCGAGTGACTCCCTTGCGCGGGGAACATCGGCTTTATGGATGGGGCCATCGTCGCCCCCAGACAGCCGCTCTCGGGCAGTGCTCTCCTACCCCGCCCCGTCGCTCGCTGCGTGCCGGCCGCGGAGTCCCCCGCCTCTTCCCTAGGTGTGGTTCCAGACCACGCCTTTACCCGACAGCTCTTTCCCCAAGGCGCTTCCCCGTCGAGAGGAGGAAAAGCCTCCACGGACGAAAGAACGCGGAGCGGGGAGCCGGCGGGAGTCCTTAAGCGAAGAAAGAACCGGGCTGTTCTTTCAGAGAAGGCAATCTTTCGGAGCACTCGGGGGGGTCCAAACGAGAGAGCGGCTTTGAGGAAGATGCGCAGGCGGTCGCAAGAAAAACAAGTGCCGTACCAAGGGTATGTCCTTTCCTCAGTCCTCCATGGATAGGTGGGAGCCAGAGAGTTTCGGCTCCATCTCGGTAGTTTCCGCACCGACTCTCGTGGCTGTCATCCCAGCCGCCGTAGCTTTGACCTTCTTTGCGAGGAAATAAGAGGAAAAACAGGACAGGGGAAAAAAATGACTTTTCTAATAATACTTCCCTGCCACTGAAAAGTTATTTCCTACCTAGACAGTGATGACCATCACAAAGACTTAAGCATTCTCCAAGTCCCTTTAACCGTGATTTATAGTAAAAGTTTGTAATACCTTTACTTAACTTAATCATCATTCTTTATATTGTTAGACTAAGGTTAACTCCTTTTTTTTGAGCTCCAAAACTAATTTTAACTCCCCTCAAATATATAATTCTTTTGATATTTCCTCAACATTACAGAACTTTTCTAGTTCCATTTTTGCCTTTATATTGTATACAAAAATGAAAATTCAGCATTCACTAAATAATTTATCTGTATTTCAAGGATATACAGAGAGTGAGCAAGTGTAAAATATTTTGTATATCGCAAATGATGGTCTCTAGTCAACAATGATATAAAAAAACATGTGATTTGTGACCCTTTGTGAATAACAATTTGCACACTGCCAAACACTGCAGAAGTATAAAGAATTGGATTAGATTGGTCCATTTTCAAAACCGATGCATCTGTTTAGATACCAGTCAATTTTGGGGTGACATTTCCTTGAACCTATTGATCAACATGTTGAGATACCCAATGGATGCACTTGCCTGTTGTGTAGGAAAGGAAAGATTATTCCAGGTAATTTGAACAACTATGGTGCAAGCTATGGTTAATTATATTATTTACCAATTTTTATATATACTTCTAAGTTGTCCAGATTTAGTGGAATAATGGCTTGTAAATTATTCCTTAGAATTAGAAGACTTAGAAGTAAGGAAAGTCATTACAGTATTTGTTTTAAACTCCCTTGCAGTATTTGGAAGAAAGGAAATGATTTCTTCTCTTCAGGAAAACATGGCATATTTAAAGTCTTCTATCCCAGAGTTCTCCAGGATTTTTGGCTTTGAAGACTGGTGGGAGGTGGCAGGGGATGATTCCACACATACAGTGGGCAAGTGCATGTGTACATGGACAGCACCATTTGCATGAGTAGGGGCACACACACATGCACTTGCCCGCTGCTATATGAACTCCAAGGAAGTAACCACTATGTTGTCTAAATTTGATACAGCATTGGTTATATGAGGAAAATAAGTAGAACATGCTGTTGATCAAAAATAAGTTAGACTTGTGGACTAAGATTTATGATTGAAGTTATTCTCTCCCTGATCAGGCTGTTCTGGGATTGGAACATTGATTCTCAGTTGTTACTGGAATCATAGGTGAGAACTGTGGCAAAGAGAACTTTTGTACAATTGCTGTTAGTGACTTTGAGCCAGTTGGATTTGGTAGCAATTATTAATGCCTTGACTGCATCCCATCTGAATTATTGTAACGAATCCTAGGTGACAGTACCATTAAAAATATCCTAAGTTGCAACTGATACGAAATACAGCTAGTAGACCGGTAACTGATACAAAGTCCAGGATCCTGTGAAACCTCTGCATTGGTTGTGTATTGTTTACTACACATATTTAATAGAATAGAATAGAATTCTTTATTGGCCAAGTGTGATTGGACACACAAGGAATTTGTCTTCAATGCATATGCTCTCAGTGTACATTAAAGGAAATGTACATTCATCAGGAAACATAAGATACAACACTTAATGATAGCCATAGGGTTCAAATAAGCAGTCAAATCATACTAGGAGACAATACAGTATAAATCATAAGGATACAAGCAACATGTTATAGTCATAGTGGGGCGGGTAGGTGATAGAACAATGAGAATAATAGTAATGCAGACTTAATAGTTAGGCAGTGTTGAGGGAATTATTTGTTTAGCAGAGTGATGGCATTCAGGAAAAAGCTGTCCTTGTGTCTAGTTGTTCTTGTGTGCAGTGCCATATAGCGTCATTTTGAGGGTAGGAGTTGAAACACTTTATGTCCAAGATGTGACTGGTCCTTAAATATTTTCCCAGCCCTCTTTTTGACTCATGCAGTATACAGGTCCTTGATGGAAGGCAGGTTGGTAGTCATTGTTTTTTCTGCAGTTCTGATTATCCTGTGAAGTCTTTGTCTGTCTTGTTGGGTTGCAGAACCAAACCAGACAGTTATAGAGGTGCAGATGACTGACTCAATAATTCCTCTGTAGAACTGGATCAGCAGCTTTAAGTGTTCAATTGGATTGTTCCATGCATTTTTTAGCATTTTATCTTCAAAACAACTTTTTAAAAAATAACTCAAACTAAATTAAATTGAACCCATAGTAAATTTAAAGATTGAAATAGTTTTGACTTTGACTCTTCTACATGCAGTTTATCTTTGCTGAAACATGTCATTTTTATTAGAGATGTTTGTAATGTTATGCAACTTGAATTTTTCTGTTAACTGAATATGCACTAAAGTATTCTTATACTACCTGTTAAATCTATAAGATTTAAAATAAGATGCTGGTCCACACTATAGTGCCACACTTTAAAATATTCCTGAATGATATTGAGAATAAGTTATTTTCTATTTAATTGGGGGAAATGTAAGTTAAGTGGTATTTTATATTGCTTAAATGCAAAGTTAAAAGTTCTAGCTTAACTAAATTTTGTCACTCACAATGCTTTCTCAAGGTTTTCACAATTACAGTTGTACCAGTTGGTGAATTTATTATTTCATTATTTTGAAAAGATAAGTCTTAATATATGTCTGAATGTTTATATATGTTTTAGGAAAAGGAAGATGACAAATTGGATCTATCGAGTTCTCAGCAGCCCAAAAGCCCTCAAGGCTTGAGCGATACAGGATACTCCTCCGATGGCATCTCGAGTTCACTTGGTGAGATTCCAAGTCTTATTCAGACGGATGAAAAGGACGGGCTGAAAGAGTCTTTTGAGAAAGAATCTCTTTCGCAAGGGGGCAGCCCAGCTAGCCCCTCTGACCTGGCTAAACTAGAAAGCACGGTCTTGTCAATTCTGGAAGCTCAGGTCGCGAGCCTCGTGGAGGACACCTCTGGAAGAAGCAAAGAGCTTCCTGCCGGGCAGACCAAGGTCTCTCGTGAAACAGTGCTCTTGCCTGTCGCCTCACGGCCGGTCAGCTCTGAGGAAGAAATCTTGAGGAAACCGAACACTCCAGATGAAGGAGGCCCACCTGAACAAGGCAGTAAAGAAACTTTGCCCCCTCAGAAAGGGCCCAAGCAGACAGTAGGGGTGGCAGAGAGTGTATCGACCAGAAGGCAGCGCTACGACTCTGTGGAAGACAGCAGCGAGAGTGAAAACTCCCCCGTCCCCCCACGAAGGAGAAGAAGACAGGCCAGCGCTGGTTCCTCAAGCAGCGATGACGAAGGCAAAGCAGGAGACAGTCCAGGTTCAGGTGATGATGAAGATTTCATTCGGAAGCAAATCATGGAAATGAGCGCTGACGAAGATGCTTCTGGTTCCGAAGATGAAGAATACATCAGGAAACAGTTAAAAGAAATTAGTGCAAGTGAAACTCAGAAGAAGGAAGAAGCTAAGATCAAAAAAGGAATAGGTGGAAAACATAAGAGGGTATCACGTAAAAGTAGTGCAAGCTACGAAGAGGATTCCGGAAGGCGACATTCCTGGCACGATGATGATGATGATGATGAGGCTTTTGATGAAAGTCCAGAACCAAAATATAGAGAGACGAAAAGCCAAGAGGGCGAAGAAATCACTGCAACCGGAGGAGGGAGTCTTCGCCGCTTCAAAACAATAGAACTTAACAGTACAATAACAAATACGTTTTCCGAAGGACCAGAAACACCAAAGAGATGTTTATACTTTGATGAAGAGCCAGAATTAGAAATGGAGAGCCTTACGGATTCCCCAGAGGACAGATCACGGGGAGAAGGATCTTCAAGTCTGCACGCTTCCAGCTTCACCCCAGGTACGTCTCCTACTTCTGTTTCGTCCTTTGACGAAGACAGCGACAGCAGCCCCAGTCACAAAAAAGTGGGGGGAGAAACCAAGCAGCAGCGTAAAGCCAGACATCGGACCCACGGGCCTCTCCTCCCGACAATTGAAGACTCTTCCGAAGAAGAGGAACTCAGGGAAGAGGAAGAGTTGTTGAAGGAGCAGGAGAAGCAGCGTGAACTAGAACAGCAGCAAAGAAAGAGCTCTAGCAAGAAATCTAAGAAAGACAAAGATGAGCTCAGGGCCCAGAGGAGGAGAGAGCGACCAAAAACACCACCCAGTAACCTTTCTCCGATCGAGGATGCTTCCCCAACGGAGGAACTGCGTCAGGCAGCAGAAATGGAGGAACTGCATCGATCTTCTTGCTCTGAATATTCGCCGAGTATTGAATCTGACCCTGAAGCTTTTGAAATCAGTCCAGAAAAAATAATAGAAGTGCAGAAGGTTTATAAATTGCCAACGGCTGTCTCGCTCTACTCACCTACAGAAGAGCAGCCTGTTGGAATGACCAAGCAAGGGAACAATCAGAAGATTTTGAAAAGCGCAGAGGAGGTCTACGAAGAAATGCTGCAGGCGTCCCGGACAGCCAAACCTCTTCCAGATGAAAACGAAAGGGAAGAGACGTTTGAGAAGGAACCTTTATATGGTGGCATGCTCATAGAAGACTATATCTATGAATCATTAGTAGAGGATGTGTACAGTGGGGAGTCCAGCCTCATTTCAAAACAAGAGGAGTGTGAGGAATTTAGCCAAGAGGAAGAGCAAAAAACGCCTCCGGAGCAAATCTATGAAGAATCTATGCAAAAACCCATTGATTTACAAGACACCTATTACAGAATAGAGCTTTTGCATTCAATTATGCCTCAAGAAGACATTGTCTCTAGTTCTTACATCATGCCAGAAAGTCATGAAATTGTTGTCCTGGACAGTGTGGCACCATCTTCAAGTGACGAAAAGCAGCTGCTAGATGCAGACGCAGTTTATGAAGAACTGATGAAGCGGCAGGGAATACAGCTGACCCCAGGCTCCAGCCCTACTCAGTCATCCCCTGAATTAGCTTCCATCACAAAGAGGAGCCTGTCTGGAGAAGCAGGAGATAGTAACTCCCTAGTTTCAAGCAGTTCTTCAGCAGTTTCAGACACAACATCAGTGAGCCCTGTAGTGCTGCCCATTCCAGATGTTAAAATTACCCAGCATTTTACAGTTGAAGAAACAGAGGACAACTATTTTACTGATTATACCCGTGAAGTGGAAGAAATAGTTTATCAGGAAACATTCATCTCGACATACTCCGAGGCCTTAGATGGTGCCACCCCTGTTTTCCCATCGGATACATGTTCTCTCACATCATCTACATCCTCTGTTTACACTGCTGGCACCCCTTCGCCTGTAGCTGGATCAGATGGCATTACTACCATTTGTAGAGATTCAGTAGATGCTCTTGGTGGACTATCAGATTCAGAGGAGGTTGTTTCACTGGCACGGGGTACTACAGTTTCCCAAATTGAGGATTATGGACCTCTCGTGTTATCCCCCAAGAAGGCACCCATAGCCAAAGATCTGACTGATGCCAGTCTGGGGTCAGTTGCCTTTCCTGAAACTGACTCCTTTGTGTTGACTTCTGTGGAAACAAAATCCACAAGTATTGTCCCTGCTGCCTTGGCAGAAGATGGCAAAGTTGAAAGAGACATGGCAAAGTTTAATGAACTAAAGAAACTTTCTGAAGATGAATATTCAAGGATTTCCATTAATGTGGCAGGAATAGATGCTGTATCTGACCAAGAATTTATCTGCATAGTTCCATTATGTACTGTTTCTTCTGTTAACCCGGCATCTGAAACTTCTCCAGCTTCCATTGCTACTTCCCAAACCTACTCATTTTTGGAAAGATCTCTTGTTCATCCCTCTCCACCATACACTCCTCCTCCACCCCCACCTCCCCCACCTCCACCACCCATTCTACCAAAGCCAGCCATTTATCCTAAAAAGCCACCAGTTAAAACTGCAGTGACCACAGTTCCCACCATGATACCATCCATTAGTACTGTCAAAATAACAGAGACTTCTGCTGTGTCTCCTGTCACAAAAATATGGACACCAACCCCACCTCCCGTCCCCCCTAAGCCAGCTTTAATTCCAGCAGGGCTTGTGTTCGCGCACAGACCTTCTGAAATAATAAAGCCTCCTATCGCTCCTAAACCAGCCGTCCCTCAGCTACCAGTGGCTGTTCATAAACCGACAGAAACTCAGTCCAAGCCAACAGGTCTGCCTTTCACCAGCTCCATGACTTTGAACTTGGTTTCCCCTGCTGAATACAAATTGACCTCTCCCACCTCACCATCATCTCCACATTCTAATAAATCTTCCCCAAGGTTATCCAAACCCTCTCAGGAAACCTATGTTGTTATCACATTGCCCTCTGAGCCCGGGACTCCAACTGAATCTATTACCAGCCAAGCCATCAGCAGCTGGCCTGGGGGTTCACCCCTTAAGGAACAAAGTCCAGAGGCTGTGCAGACATTATTCATGCCATCTGTAAGTTCGCTGCTAATGCAAAGTACAACACATCAAAGCAAGAGTATCCCGGATGCTTTGAATGCTGTTGCTTCTATCCCTATCACTACTACTGGTCAGCCAATTTTGGGCATGGGGCCTAAGTCCACCACAGAAGTAATAACAACAGGGATTGCAAGGACTACTGCGTCTTTGGTAAAAAATGCTGGGTTAGATAGTGTTTCCATAACAATGCCCCCAGACACAGCACCTGCAGTAGAGAGAACTAAATACAGAGAAAATGGAAGATCCCATGTCTTTGGTGATGTTATGGATCTCCGTACCTTGACTAAGACTAGTATTGATAGAACAGATCACTGTATGGACCTGTCTGCCACTCCTACAGATGTGAAAAGACAGACAATGGCAGGTGACACTTCTGGGCAGTGGGTAAGCTCAGTTCAGCCAGGGATCGTAAATCTTAGTACCGTGTCCATGGTCAGCCTCTCTTTAGCTCCAGGGGCTGATGCCGTTTCAGTGGTGACCTGTGCATCTACTCTAAGTTACAGTGCAAGTATAGAAAGCTTCATAGACCTTGGGCATGGAATGACAACTCCACTCCAGTTAACAACATCCAAGCCTTTTGAGCCGAGTCCTGGAATAACGGGAAGCCTCTTTGCAGGCAGAGAAGACTCTCCAATAAATCTCTCCCTGGGTACGCCGGCATCAGCACTTGGGTGGGCTGCTACAAAGCCTGTCACCGCACCTCCGGTTGGGGTAACCAATGGTTGTATCAGTGCTTCTGCCACTCACACAGCTGTGGACGGTGGTGTGGTTGACCTGAGCACTACAAAACCCTACAGAACAATGGTGACCGTTGATGAAACGACTTCAGGATTTTTTACAACTGTAATAGAAGATGATGAAAAACCTGTAGATTTGACTGCAGGGAAAAGGGCTGTTTGTTGCGATGTGATTTACAAATTGCCATTTGGGAGGAGCTGCACTGCTCAAGCCCCAGCCACTACCCTCCCGGAAGACCGTTTTGGCTACAGGGATGACCACTACCAGTATGACCGCTCCACACCCTACGCTTACAGGGGAGCTGGGGGCATGAAGCCCTCCATGTCAGACACCAATTTATCCGAGGCTGGGCTCTATCAGTATAAAAGCAAGAATGCCAACTTTGAGTACCAGGTTGGAGCAGCTGATCTAGCGGTAGACTTGACTTCTGGCAGAGACACTACAGGTCAGTATGACAAGACATCGGACTTTTCGTGGAAATTTAGTAACAACGTTGCTCACCTCATTTCAGGATGATTTTTGCCTTTCTTTTTTTTTTTTTGCCTTCCCCTTTTTGTTAGGCTTTATGTTCAACGGTGTGGCAAATTTTGTTGGAATTTACCCATGTATATTTTTTTTCCCAATTTTCATCAGTTGTTTTATGGAAAGAGGTACCTGCATGTGCCCGCATGCTCAGAAAATGTTCTTTTTTTCTTCCTCTCCTGCCCAATAAAATGTTGAAGATTTGCATGCAGCTCCTTCCCGCTTCATTGCTCATATTTATCACTCATCTCTGTCAGCTGCCTTTCAGAACTCACACCAAAATTAAAGACTGTGTTTTGGGGGACTGGACTATAACTTTCCCCTATAATTTCAGGTGAAATTATGGATTATTCAAGCAAGATTTCTGGTCCCTATCCAGAGAGCCGGCATGTGATTTCTGGCGTTAGTGCACCTCAGTATTCCCAAGCAAGAATGGTCTCCTCCTTAGGAGCCCCTTATGGAAGTGTGTTGAGATCCTCCAATGGGGTAGTTTACTCCTCGGTGGCAGCTCCAATCCCATCTACCTTTGCTATTACCACACAGCCTGGCTCTATTTTCAGCACTTCAGTCCGAGAGCTGCCTTCTCTTCATGCCATTGATTCAGTGCCTTCCTTGCCAAACTTGCCACAGAGCCAGGCGCTCCCAAGATCATTGCAATTTTTGACAACCATAGCTTCTGAAAAAGACACTTCCATTGTTGGCATTGACCCAGGGATACAACCTCTCCCTCTGGAATCTATTGCCGCTGAGCCAATGCTGCCTGTCTTTAGTACGGCTTCCGAAGCCTTCCTAGATGGAATTGAAGATGAAGGAACGGTTCTCATTGAGCCTGAAGAAGAGAAGCAACAGCATCTGGACATAGAACGTGAGCTTCTGGAGCTTGAAAAACTGAAGCAGCAGCGCTTTGCGGAAGAGCTGGAATGGGAACGTCAAGAAATACAGAGGTTTAGAGAACAAGAACAATTCATGGTTCAAAAGAAGCTTGAGGAACTGCATTCCATGAAGCACCACCTTCTCTATCAGCAGGAAGAAGAGAGGCAGGCACAGTTCATGATGAGACAAGAAACATTGGCTCAGCAGCAGCTACATATTGAACAAATCCAGCAACTTCAACAGCAGCTCCACCAACACTTAGAGGAGCAAAAAATCCACCAGATGTATCAATATAGTTACGATCCTTCTGAAATGGTGTCCCCAAAAACGACCACAGATCAAGTCCTTCTTAATGGCCAATTTGCTGCAAGCAGCCAGTTCTGGCCTGGCGAGGAGGTAATCACCACTACTTCTGCTCTCCTGGGGATAGAAATTCCAGACAGCCAAGGGTGGTACGCTGTCCAGTCAGATGGTGTGACTCAGTATGTTCCCAAGCCGGGGACATTGAGCTCTGTTTCTGAGCTATCTCTTAAAGATGTGGATGTGAGAGAGGAAAAGCAACTAAAAAAGAAGAGTTCTACACCAAAGCTGCATGGTCTCTATGGGGAACATGACGAAGGCACCGAAGGTGAACCCAGGGGTCTTAAAAAGATAGTGGAGAGTGGAGTCCAAACAGATGATGAGGATAGTGCAGACTTAGGCTATGCAGACAGGAGACGCAGAACCAAAAAGAGCGTTGACACAAGTGTTCAGACTGACGATGAGGATCAAGATGAATGGGATCCCGCCAATAGATCAAGAAGAAAGACCTGTGGAGGGAGCGCAGAAGTGGATAAGGCGAAACCCTTTTGCAAGGTCTCCAGTATCGCAGTGCAGACCGTGGCAGAGATATCTGTACAAACTGAACCCGTTGGAACAATAAGGACTCCCTCAGTCAGGGCCCAGTTAGATGCAAAGATAGAAATAGTCAAACACATTTCAGCTCCAGAAAAGACGTACAAAGGAGGAAGTTTGGGGTGTCAGACAGAAACAGATTCAGACACCCAGAGTCCTCCCTATCATAAAGCCACTTCCCCTCAGAAAGATAAAAAGCGCCCAACGCCATTAGAAATAGGCTATTCGTCCCACCTTCATCCTGAAACCTCCCTTCAGGTAGTTCCTTCAGCTCCTAAATCTCCCAAAGTCCTCTATTCTCCCATTTCACCTGTTTCTCCAGCTGCAGTAATGGAGTCGGCCTTTGTGCCCTATGAGAAGCTGATTGCTGAAGATAATAGTTCTCAGAAAATTCTTCATGCCGACATGCCCACGGCTCCTCAGCTGAGCCCAGACTCTGCCAAGGGCATCCAGCGTTCTTTGTCCGACCCGAAGCCTCTGAGCCCCACGGCTGAAGATCTCCTCTCCAGAGCTCATTTCCAGTACACGGATGGCTTCCTGGTAAGAATGCTTTCTTCATGTGTTGACACGGAATTGTCATGTTATACATTATAGTAATGAGCATTGCTTTGTTAACTGGCTGGAGTAGATGAAATGTTTAGTTTTGGACAGTTTTTGAAACGAAGGCCTGTCATCTTAGAAACCAGGAAAAGCTTACTTTAAAGATAGCATTAATACTGCAAGAATTCATACTTATGAATATTGATGTTTCACTGGAGAAAGAGATGGTCTTGAATAAGAGCATCTAATTGCAATATCTACTTTATTTAAAGTTGCAAACAGATATAGTACTTTCTTTACATAATTAACTTATCAACAGTTTTCTTTATACATTTGGTCTGTTTTTAAAAACTTAAATGTATTCACAACACAAGGTCACATTTGTTTTATGCACTAGCCTTCTTCCTAAGTTTTTCTCCTCTCTGTGTACAGTAAAGGGGCTGTAATTAAGTTCGGTGCTTTAGACACATGGACTACATGGAGTGTATGTACTGTATTTGAAGAAAAGATGAGTTGCCAATGATTTGCTCAATATCAGTCATTGGGTTTTGTTTTGTTTTTTTTGTATTCTACTTCTCTAAGAATGTTAAGTCGGGTCCCGCTGAGTTCATTCTATGAACTAAAAATCACCATAATCAGAAATGGAATATTTTGGAGGTCACTGTGAGGAGTATCCTTGGTATCTGGCAGGCAGTGTCACTCAGCTTTGCTCCATGGGCAGGTCCAGTGGAGGTGCCTGGAGTCTGGTATGGATTTCCAGAGGGTGCTTCCTGCTGGGCCTCCCATGGGAACGGATAGACTACTCCTGATAGTAAGCTCAGCCATCCATGTGTTAGATGATCAAGCCCACGTGGGAGGGACCCATGTACTGATTTCTGCTTCTTTGAATGGGGTCTCAAAGCCCCCTTGGCCATGAAGGAGAAGAAGGTGCACCCACTCCTTAAAAGAGACCGTCAATTTCTATCCAGTCTCCAACCTTTCATATTCAGGGTCGTTGCAGAGTGGGTAGCTGCTGAAGCCTATATGCCTCTGTTTTTATTTATTTTTTAGTTAGTTTGTTTTTATATATATAATTATATATATGTTTTTGTAGATTTTTACGGGTACAAGTATGCAGGTCTAGGTATGTTCGGGTCTTTTCCAGTGTAAGATTGAGAGTATCTTCGCGACATTTCAGCAAGGTTGCACGAAGACACCAACCTGAGGATGGAGAGTGGGACCTCCAGGGAAAAGACCCAAACACACCTAGACCTACATACCTGTACTCGTGAAAATCCACAAAAACACACACATATATATATATTGCTTGATTTTTCTGTCCATTTAGTAATCCAGAGTGGGTAGATGGTATTTTCTGGGAAATTATTGATGAAACTCTGGCACAGATTACACCTTTCTCATATATCTCCAGTGATTTATCCTAACCAAATGTTGAAGGTGGGAAAGATGTACATCTATGAAACAACCATTACTTTCTAATGAAAGTTTATATTCTTATATAATAGTATGCTGCAGTGTGAAGATATGAGGTCAGAACCCATCTAATTTGTGTTTGAGAAATTAGTTTTATTTACCTAATATGGGCCAAATTCATTCTGTATTTCAAACAAATCAATTTGATTCAGATGTCTCAAACTAATATCTAGTTTTAAACATATTCGTTTCCTCGCCCCGCCCCCCGCCCCCCATTTCTCAGAATTTTGTAATATAATTCTCAGCCTATACTCCAGAAGGGGTTTCCAAAAAAATTTGTGCATATTTTAAAATCATAAATACTAAAAATAGAATACAGTAGGCACAAAAATATACATATGAGGAATTATTAAAAGCCAATAAACAATAAAAAGTATGAAGTCTGCTAAATAAATACCATTAGAAGCAAGAGTGATTTGCAGCAATAAAGTATAGACTGGTCTAGCAAATGGCATTGGAGTAAACAACTTATAGCTCCGTTTTCATTTTCTTATGTCAGGCATTTAATTGCTTGACACTATTATTTTGGCTTAGCATTTTTGTCCCTTTTTTGTGTTCTGCTTAACATTACCTATCTTCAAATGGAATTGTATGTAAGATACAAAATGGACTATTCCCACTAGACATGGTTTCTAGAGTGTATAAATTGAAGGTAGATAAGGCATATTCCTATAACTCGTGAAAAGTGTTTCTTCATCTATTTTGCTTAAAGCTAATCTTCTCTCTATTGTTCCACTTCTACAGTAGTATATATGCTAAAATTTTTGTAGGGATCACTGATGATTTGGCAATTGAAAAAAAGGAGGCAAAATTACACTTTTTAGTGGCACCCTAGCCTCTTCGGTTTGCACAACAATCTTACATCCTGATAGAAGACAAGGATTGCTGCAAGCTTGAAATATTATGGATGACCGGGTGATGAATTGATTCTGCTGTCCCACAGCAGTATCAGACATCTCCTAACCCAGTTTCTTGTTCCCAGCAATGGCAAGGAAAATTGTTCAATAAACCCCCAAAGAGTCCTTCCATAGTGCTGGCTGTCCAGTTCCCGATACGAAGACACTGCCTCTGGCATGGCTGCTCAGCTTTGCTTAATGGGTAAAAGAACCTAATAGATCCCTTCTTTATGAATTTTATTGATTCACTTTTAATACTGTCTAGATAAATACTTTATTCTTGTATTATGTATTTTGAAATACTTGATGGGTGACATGTTGTGCTATCTGTTTCAAAAATTATGTATCTCCTCTGTTTCTGTGTGCAGCAAGCCAAAGAGCCTTTGGGTGCAATAGCACCGTCAGGATTGCAGAAGAAAGTCAAGAGAACTCTACCCAACCCGCCACCAGAGGACCTTTCGGTAGGAACACAATCAGCCTTCTCTACCGTGGGATCGGTTTCACGCCGGAGGATATGCAGAAGCAACACAATGGCCAGGGCTAAAATCCTCCAGGATATAGACAGAGAACTAGACTTGGTAGAAAGAGAATCTGCTAAGCTTCGCAAAAAACAAGCAGAGCTTGACGAGGAAGAAAAAGAAATAGACGCAAAACTCCGGTATCTGGAAATGGGCATAAACCGACGCAAGGAAGCCCTGCTCAAGGAAAGGGAGAAGAGGGAGAGAGCCTACTTGCAAGGGGTAGCGGAGGAACGTGACTATATGTCCGACAGTGAAGTCAGTAGCACCCGGCCGGCCAGGGCAGAATCCCAGCATGGCCTGGAAAGACCGAGGACTGCACCCCAAACAGAATTCAACCAATTCATACCCCCCCAGACACAGCCAGAAACTCAGTTTGCGACTCCTACCAGTCCTTACACGCAGTACCAATACTCTTCCCCTGCCCTTCCTACTCAGGCGCCCACTCCCTATACGCAGCAATCCCATTACCAGCAGCAGACGCCTTTATATCCACAGCAGGTTTCACCCTACCAGACCCAAACCGTGGTGCCCGTGTCCTTCCCTCCCCAAGCTCAACCCCCGACGTTACAGCCCTCCTATCAGCTCTCCTCTCCATTGATGATGATCCCGCCAAAGACCAGGCAAACTTCATTATACATGGAACCCAAGATAACCACAAACTATGACGTCATCCGCAATCCATCTCTCATGATAGCGCCCGCTTCCTCTGACAGCGCCTACTCGGTGGCTCATCTGGGCGGCAAGTATAGCACTCTGGATCTGAGGCTGGGCCTGGATGGGAGGAGCAGCATGGCTAGCAGCCCCATCTCCAGCACCTCCGGTGACTCCTTCTATGCAGACCTCGACCACCACCGTACAGGCAGTTACGTGCTGCTGGATGATCTGGGGGATCTTGCCAAAGAGGCGCCAACCCTGAGTTCTGCCTATGGTCTGCACGAAAAGGATCTTGGCAAAACCGATAGGCTCCTTCGGACCACTGAGGCCCGGAGGGTGCAAGAGGTCCCAGATTTCCTCTCGTCCCTGCAAACATCTTCCAGGCTGCATAGCTACATGAAGACCGAGGAAGACTCGATGGAGGATCCCTATGAACTGAAACTTCTGAAACATCAGATCAAGCAGGAGTTCCGGAGGGGTGCAGAGAGCATGGACCACTTGGCCAGCCTCTCCCACTATTACCACGCAGATACCACGAATTACAGACATTTCCCCAAGTCTGAGAAATATAGTATCAGCAGGCTCACTTTGGAAAAGCAAGCCGCCAAGCAGCTTCCAGCTGCCCTTCTTTATCAGAAGCAATCCAAACACAAAAAGGCTTTGATGGATCCCAAGTTATCTAAATTTTCACCCATTCAGGAAAGCAGAGACCTTGAGCTTGATTATTCAACCTATTTGACTTCCAGCACCTCTTCGGTTGGGAGCATCCCCTCCAAAGCAAAACTTCTCCAAGATGACATAACATTTGGCCTTCGGAAAAACATTACAGACCAGCAGAAGTACATAGCTCCCACTTTGTCTCATTCCCTGGGAACGAGCCTTGGGGCAGCGCTGAGTGTCTCCATGAGGTCAGCTTTACAGGATGAGGTGGACAAATCTTACACCAGTGCTACCAGATCTAGACCATCCTCCAGGCCGTCCTCCGTCTACGGGCTCGACCTGTCGCTAAAGCGAGACACCTCCAGCTCTTCTCTAAGGTTGAAAGCCCAGGAAGCTGAACCCCTCGACGTTTCCTTCAGCCATGCAGCTCCTTCGGGAAGAACTAAGCCTACTAGTCTACCCATTAGTCAAAGCAGAGGGCGGATTCCCATCGTCGCACAGAACTCAGAAGAAGAGAGTCCTTTGAGCCCAGTGGGGCAGCCGATGGGGATGGCCAGAGCGGCCGCTGGGCCGCTGCCACCCATATCTGCAGACACCAGGGATCAGTTTGGCTCAAGCCATTCCTTGCCTGAAGTCCAGCAGCACATGAGGGAGGAGTCCCGCGCTCGAGGCTACGATCGGGATATTGCCTTCTTCATGGACGACTTCCAGCATGCCATGTCAGATAGTGAAGGTAAACTACACTTCAGGCTGCCTCCTCCATTTCACAGCACAAACCCTAATTTTATGCATGCATTTGATTTCAACATCTATTGGGAACTAGGGTGACTTTTAATTAAAAAAAAACACCTTTGTGCATTTTTTTACATCTAAATATGTCTGGAGTGTTTAGGCACATTCTTCTCAGCTTGCTGACCTTGCTGTACATTGGCAGACTTGCATTTTATGTCACTTTTGTTTGCATGTGCATTTTTCTTTGCTCGTATTTTCAGAAACTTTTTCCCCGGGACTGGTTTAGTGGGAGAGGACTTCAGGGCCCTATTCTTAAGGATGAGAAACCATATTATTGATTGCAACAACTTAATCAATGCAAGATCTCAATTAAACACAGTTGCGCCATTAACAGTCTTATCTCTGAGCTTCAAGCATTGCTCGCTTCCTCTCTCCCGTGTCCCCTTGCTTGCTCGCACTGCCATAACATCGCCTGCCCCTGGATGGCTGAGGGCTAAGAGACAGGCAGCCAATGGCCGCAGGTGGAGCAGGATCCCAGGAGGGACAAAAACACCTGGTCCCTCTAAGCAGTGGGTTCCCTCTTCTGCAGCGGAGCGTGGCAGGTCGGTTCCCGTCCCCTCTTGCTCTGCAGGCACCTTTGGGAGGTCGCGGTGCTGGACCTGCAGCCAAGAGGAAGGGAGTATGGAGCTGACTGTTATGAGAAGGCTGTTTAGCAAAGGCTTGGAGTGAGAAACTACAGCAGCGGTTTTAAGGTGTGCAAGTGGAGTTCTCACTTGAGATGAAACAATCAGTGGATGGGTGTGGCATCCCCTCCCTCAACTATGCATGAAAATAGGGGTTTGATTGAGGAACTAAAGAACTGAACATATCACCTTTGCACAGATACATAACTTGATTTGTAATTTCTTAGGCAGCAGATTGGTCATCTTTAGTTTTTTTCTGTTGACCCAATAAAATCTTTTCTATTTTGAAAGGCTAGAAATTTAAAATAATGAATACAAACACAGAACTTTACATGTGTATCAATGCAGATTTTGATTGTATTACTACATGCCACTTCACTTCCCCTGTAGACGCCAGATCAACTTGTTAAAAAATGTTTTTTTTTATCTCTGTCTACAGGCTCTAAATCTTAAAGGAGCTATATAATATTTCACTGGCAATGTTATATCTGCATATTATGTTTATATCCACTTTAACTAAATGCAGATAGAGCTATTCAGTGAAGATTTGATAAAGATTGTTACTCTGCTTTTTTCCTGTTTATTTCTATATTGCTTATGTTTCAGAATGTCTTAGTGTATGTTTGATATTTAGCTTGAACCATGATTACAGTAACATTTGTAATATTAAAAGTAGAGGAATTATCAAGCATATATTATATTTCTTTGAATTACCCTTTTAAAACTTAGTCTTTAAAAATTAAATCTATGTAAGCAGGTAGAAAGATTTATTATTTTTATAGTAATTTGTTTGAATTGCATAGTTTCCCCTCAGAATATGTCCTCAAGAATTCCATATCAGCAATAAGTATCTGTCTGGAAAGTTTTCAGAAGTAAACATTAAAACAATTTAAAAACATGTGAAATCATCTTATTATATTTTATCCTAACGTCTCTAATACTCCTGCCTTCTCCTATTTTTCCCACAACAATAACCCTTTGAGGTAGGTTCAGCTGTGAGAGGGTGGCCCAAAGTCACCAAGCCTGGCAAAGCTGGGTCTAGAACTCACAGCCTCCTGGTTTCTACTGCAATTACGGCACCAAACTGGTTCTCATGTTGGTGCCACCAAAACATTTGATCTCCAAATTTGGTTGATGTGGTCCTGCCTCTGCTCAAGGACCATGGCTCACTTCACCGACTGCCACACAACAGGACAACATATGTCCATTAGTGTTTCTCAGGGCTTGGCAACTTTAAGATAGGTGGATTTCAATTCCCAAAAAACCCCAGCCAGCATAAAGTTGAGAAACACTGGGGTGGATAATGGTTTAGACACTGCATAACGTACATTATTTAGTTAAAAATAGATTTATTATTATAAGAAAAAGAGGAAAGTAGAAATGATTGGTTGAATCTGTTTGTAGTTTGTTGTAGGATTTAAAATCAGTTGATCACCAATATTTATATAAATGTCGGCAATGTGCTAAAAGCAGGAAACACATATACTTCCATGAATGCATCATTTCCACAAAATTAGCCCTGAAGGTAAGTAATGCTTGAACCAGTGGTGAAATTCAATTTTTTTTTACTACCAGTTCTATGGGCATGGCCACAGGATTCAATATAACCAAGCACAGAATTACCATTACCATTACAACTTCACCAAAGTTTGTTTGTTTGTTTATTTATTTACCGTATTTATTTATTTGCACAATTTCTATACTGCCCCCTCTCCCAAAGGACTCGGGGCGGTGTACAGCCAACTAAAAGAACCACAAAAAATAGATAACAGTTAAAACAGATTAAAATTAGCTAATTTAATGGCCGATCAAATTAAAACCTGATGTAAGATTGAAAATTTAAAAATGTAAGACAATTAAATCTTGAATTACATCTTGGGGGATCCGTGGCCATGTTCCTTAGCCACAAAAGTTATTTAAAGGGGGGGAGACCATGGTGATGGAAAGTTGAGAACCACTGCTTTAAAAGTTGCTCCCAAGGAGGAAAAGAAACATCTTTCAACAAAAGGATCCCTTAGCGGAGGGCACTTGGGATAAAGGAAAGCCCAAAAACATTTTTTAAAAACCCACCAGAAATTAGCAGAATTGCAAACATGAAACCTAAAATAAAATCAGAATGGCTTAGATCATGTGACCGTGGGGGATGCTGCAAAGGTCATGAAACTGTAAAAAAAACAGTCGTTAGTCCCTTTTCTCTGTGCCGTTGTAACTTTTGACAGTCATTAAGCGAACTGTTGTAAGTGGAGGACTTGTATTAATTCCCAAAATGAAAGAAAACAAACTTTTCCTTTGCTTCACCTAAAACCTACCTTTTCAAAAATTCAAAACTGCTACGTTTAGTTTTGTATCATATCTAGAGTTTTCTA
>JAEANM010004529.1:0-20674 GCA_017656035.1 Myanophis thanlyinensis
CAACAGGCGGTCCCGTAAGTACCCGGGTCCCAAGCCATGGAGCGCTTTAAAGGTAAACACCAACACCTTGAACTGCAACTGGAAGGCCACAGGAAGCCAGTGCAGCTCGCGCAGGAAAGATGTACCTAGGAGCACCTAGGACCTCCCATAATTAAAATCCATTAATAGAAAATTTCTGAAGATCATTAGCAAGGGAAATACATGAATTTAGTATTCTCAAAAGGCTTCAGTTTGCAGTTGAAGCAAAATTATGAATTCCCCCATGTCCTAGTCCTTCTCCCCACCCCAAGATTGCTGTATCTTCATAAGAAAAAGGAATGACCATAAGGAAAAACCACTTGGGCAATCTCATGTCCTTCACATTGATCCAGAGAAGATCAAAGGTAGCTGGTCTGCTTTGGCTATTTTGTACAAGGCTGCAATCATCAGCTCTATCTGTCTGCAGCACTGTCTTCAGTCAGCCATTTTCTCCTGGAAATCTTGATCTTCCCTTCCTTTCATATGAAAATGCTATGCAATTAAGGCCTGGTCATTTGTTGAGGGTGCCAAAATTATGACTGGATTCAAAGATGCTAAGTGATGGTTTGTTAAATCATGGATTATTGAATGAATCATGATGGCTGAGTTAACCAAACTAAAACCAAACCAATCAGATTACTGCTTAGCATACTGCAAAAAGTCAAATTCTTTCTAATAATATACAGTATTCCTTGGAAGAGTTGCTCATAAACAATACAATATGTTTGGATTTTAGGTTCAAACTGAATGTGACAATGTCATTAAATGTAGGAATCATTTAGAGCAGTGTTTTTCAACCTTGGAGACTTTAAGATGTTTGGACTTCAACTCCCAGAATTCCCCAGCCAGCTTTGCTGGGAGTTGAAGTCCAAACATCTTAAAGTCGCCAAGGTTGAGAAACACTGAGTTAGAGAAAAAAAAACATTCAGGAAAAAAATGTATAAATTGTTAACAATAGAAAGAGCATTGCAATAGTGAATGTAAAACCTTGTCTGTGATTTACCTTCTTTTGGTCCATCTCTTCAGACTTTTTCTCTCCAGCTGACCTCTGATAGTAATGATGCCTCTTGGGTTTTAAAAATGTATGTAGGAGGATGCTTTGAAGATCTGATTGGAAAACACAGAGACTATTGACATCATCCCATGCTTTACATGGAATCTAACAATTGATCCAAAGTATATTTATTATCTGCTTCAAGTCTGATGCTAATACTTTTAAAGGAGAGCATGGGATATGCTGAACACATGTATCCTGTGTAATACAATTATGTTACAGATTGAGTCATATTGAGTTAGATCACATAACAGGCTTACCTGCCCTGACTGACAATTTTTCAAGATTTAATAGTTTTTTTTCCAGTTCTATATGGAATGCCAAAGATTGAATCAAGCAGCAGGCCTTCCAGTACAAAAGGCCAGTGACATTATTGGGCAAATTAAGCCCATACTTCTTCTATAAACCAGGGATGAACAATGATTCAGCTGCAGTGCTCTTCAGGTGTGGCAGAGACTGTTTCCTCTACTCCCAGCTCTGTTGTGTAGGCTTAACATGAGATTTTAAGGTGCAATCTAAAATGTTCATAATTGGCAGGCAGCAGATTGGCTCCAATGAATGGGATTTTTCTCCCTGTTGCCATATTTTGTGATTTGTTATACTGCTGCAGCACTTAAAGGAATCCCCATTGTAAAACATAAGGACAGCTAGAATCCTTTTGGTAAAGCTACTACCTATAGTAATCATGCCCACTCTGATTCACACACAATACCATCAAGTGGTTGGTTTGGTTTTGGACTGATATAATACAATATGCAAAATTAGCATGGCTTAGTGTTAAGTGGGAATGTGCCATGCCATAATGGTTTGTTCAACAAATTGTAGTAAGTTTGGAACTAAATTTACTCTCACTCCTCCCCTCTCTCCCAGTGCTGCATAAACTACAGTATTTACTTGAGGTTTAAATGTCCCTTGTGATGTACGTGATTGAGGAAGGGTCTTAGACAGATCCTCTATGACCATTTTGGTTTTCATTTTCTGTGGTTGCATGGTCGATAAAAAAGGGGGGGAGGGGTACAGACACCTAACCCTGTGCATTCCAACTCCAAGGCTTAAAAAAAAAGATTGCTAGATGTATGAGAAAATTATTCAACAGTATATGATACACAAATGTAGGTTAACAAGGTGTCCAGTCAGGCTGAAACTGAAACCATAAAAAAGAATGGGCACTTAAAGCAGAAAGTATTGATGGCAACTCCAGCCTATAATATACAACATAAAATACATTTTGAAAGGGCAATAATTTCCCCACTTCAGAAATGAGGATACATTCCATCTAAGGTTAAACACCTTTATATTAGATTGATTTTAGTTGTAAATGTTCCCAGGGAAAGTGTACATTTTGCAGTTTCATTCTGAGTAAGTTTATAAAATGACAAGATTATTTCAAAATTATGACTAGTGTTGGATGATAAGATCATGTGTTGTTATACATACTCTGTCTCTGAAAGCTGCTTGAGTCTTTAGTGGAACCACAGCAAGCAGAACACATAAATTATTATTATCTATTAAAAGCCCAAGCACAGTTAGCTTGCCAAAATTACGGTTGTGATGCTCCATATACACTCGTGTGTGAGCTCCATTGATTTTAATAGGACTGCAGTCAATTCAAGCCAGAATATGAAGTGCTTAGACTATGAACAATGTTATTGGCTCTTAGACCAGCATTTCAAAATTACAATGCCACAGTGCGTTGCCAATACATCACAATGGTCTTGTGTAAACTGGTCATACAAGGTCAAAGCCATCTGTAGAACTAAATGTCTATTCATTTTTATTTTATTTTTTGCATTGGCATTCTAAATCCTGAGAGGAAGTCTTTCACAAACAAGCACAGATTTGAGGATTAAAATGTTTGCATTTGTTTAACCAGCCTTGCCGAACTTGGCTTTAAACTGCTGCTTCTACATATGAAAAAGCTGAGAATTGGTTCTTAGATGTAAGGCATATTGAGGGAGGTGCAGTTTTAGGTATTTCATGGTAAACATTCAATGCTTTTTCCGAGGGAAGCAAATCCTGTAGGTCAGTCTAATCCAATTGATGGGGTTGCTTTTTTTTCATTGTTCTAGGGGAGAGCAGGATTATAAATTGAATTTAAGACCTGCTAAAGCTGCTTTATTTAGTGAATTAATTACTAACAATGACCTCAAAGCCAATCATCAAATCATTTGTCAGGACAGATGCCATCCTAAAACTCTGAACGTGCAATAGTGGTAGCACAAAACACATTCACCCAGCTGCAGGCACCAAACCACCCAAGTTCTTCCAGAGAAACTGATCCAGGATAGAAAATATAAACATAGTTCAAATGCATGTTTGAAATGCTCCTCCTGTAGTTTATCAGTGAAATAACCAAGGTTCAAATTAGTAAAAGTGTTGCTTCTAAGAAAAATCATCGCAAAATTACATTCTCCTATGAAAAAGGAGCAACTGGAGAAAGTATAGGATCCCAGAGAGAGGCAAGATATGCAATTATGCTGATATTCATAGAATTTATTATTTAGAAAAGGTCTTTGATTTAGTACCTTCGATGTGTGTTGTTTGTGCCAGGGAAAAGGGGAGAGATTGGCAACTGGCAGGGTCATTTTCATCTCGATTTTTCTCTTCCAACAAAAAGAGAAAATGTCAAAATCCCCTTTGGTGAATAAGTAATTTAAACACACCGTATGAAATCTCGCCTTGCCAGTGATCACAGCAAAGGGACGCAGCGGCCCAGCTTGCTTAAAAAAGGGCCTGTATAACAAGAGGTTCTTTTTTAATGGATGAAAAACAAACAGCCGGAAGAAAGTGCTCTTTTCGTATTGGATCTTGTAATGGAAATAGACAATGTGGAGAAAATGCCCAGGCAGAGAAATAGAATAGCTTAGCCACAAACAATGCTGCGAGCTGACTTCTGCAGCATGCTGTTTCCTATTTCCAAAACTAAGCACCTGCAATGGGAGCTTTCTTGGCTCTGACCAGCTCAGGCAGCAAAGCCGTTCAATTTCCCATTCTGTAGTGACTTTCAGTTACAGAATGGATGTGCTTATGGTGCATAAGAAAGAGACCCTGGAATTAATCCAGGAAGGCAGATAGGTGGGGTGCACGCGTGCATGTACGTGCGCCTGCATGCCCATGTTATTTCTTTGCATCTCCCAGCTGATTCCAAAGCTTAGGATTTAACAGCTGCAGTTCTCTGGCAGAATTAATTTCTTCCGAGCCTTCGCTTCCCTCCCGCTTGTTTCATTCAGGCCTTCTTAAGCCGAAGTGTGAAGGTGCCTGGCAACGCGATTTCCTCCATGGATTTGGGCAGCTCACGACCTTTTTTTCCTCCCCCTTTCCTTCCAGAGGTAGCAGCTCAGAAAAAAGTCAGAATACTTCCTTTCAGGCTCGCTTTCCATGCTAACATGCCCAGGGTTTCTCCACAAGCCAGGTCTTGCATTCCAAAATTTGAGTAGCTGATCCAAGCCATCGAAAAAGCTACGAGTCTCAGAGGTGTGCCTGATGGAGAAAGCAAAGGCTGAACTTTCAGCAATTAGCATTGTTAATGTTTACTCTGAGATAGTACAGCTGCGTAAGTCTTATTAAAAGATTCTCCAGGGAGAGGGAGGGGGGAGAAGGCAGAGATTAAGGTACCAACTTTCCTATTAAAAAAATGGCCACCTGATGTAATGGCAAATGCATGCGCTTAAATATCTTGAATGGCAAAGCATGGAAAATATACATATTTGAATCTCCTGGCTGGCAAGTGACAGTGGGTCAGGAATGACACATTATGGAATAACAGGTGCCTAATAAACTAGGGAAAAGTGAATAAATTCTTTAAAATGGGTATTTCTGTCATCGCCCTTTTTAGGGTGAGCCGCTCCCTTTTAGAGGTTGCAGTGCGGGACCCCTTGCAAGGACGGGCCGAGGATTTTTCTTGTTTTCTGCAGGATAAAATCACTCAGATTTGGGATGGGCTGGACTCCAACTGGGCCCCTCTGGGCGAGGGGGCGGGGGAGGTTCTTGGCGAGACCATCTGGGCTGAGTTTGACCTTGTGACCCTGGAGGAAGTGGACAGGTTGCTGGGTAGCCTTAATGCCACCACATGTTTATTAGATCCGTGCCCCTCCTGGCTGGTGTTGGCCACTCAGGAGGTGATGCAAGGTTGGTTCCAGGAGATTATTAACGCCTCCTTGAGAGAGGGGTTCTTGCCAGCTGCCTTGAAAGAGGCGGTGGTGAGATCTCTCCTCAAGAAGCTGTCCCTGGATCCAATATTGCTGTCTAATTATCGGCCGGTCTCCAACTTTTGTTTTTTAGTGAAGGTTGTTGAGACTGTGGTGGCACACCAGCTCCCTCAGCACCTGGATGAAGCGATGTATCTTGATCCTCTCCAATTGGGTTTCAGGCCCGGGTACAGCACAGAGACGGCCTTGGTCACATTGGTGGATGATCTCTGGAAGGCACGGGACAGGGGTTATTCCTCTGTCCTGGTCTTATTAGATCTCTCGGTGGCTTTTGATACTGTCGACCACAGTATCTTATTGCAGCAATTGGGGGGGTTAGGAGTGAGAGGCACCGTACTATGGTGGTTCTCCTCCTTCCTCTCTGACCGCTTGCAATTTGTGCTGGCAGAGGGGCAGAGGTCGGCCTCGAGCCCCTTAATATGTGGGGTGCCTCAGGGGTCAGTGCTCTCCCCCCTGCTGTTTAACATCTATGTAAAGCCGCTGGGTGAGATCATCCGTAGCTTTGGGGTGGATTTCCATCAGTACGCTGATGATACTCAGCTGTACATTTCCACCCCAGGCCACCCCAACGAAGCCATCAAAGTGATGAACCAGTGCCTGGAGGCCGTGTGGAGTTGGATGGGTCAAAATAGGCTCCAGCTGAATCCAGCCAAAACTGAGTGGCTGTGGTTTCCTGTGCCCAGATACAGCCAGTTTGTTCCATTGCTGGCCATGGGGGGAGAGATTGTGACCCCCACAGAAGGGGCTCGCAATCTGGGTGTCCTCCTGGATGTACAGCTGTCATTAGAAGACCAGATCGCAGCCATCTCCAGGGGGGCTTTTTATCAGGTCTGAAGGATCTCCCAGTTGCGGCCCTTTCAGGATCAGGACACCCTTCGTACAGTCACTTCCATGTTCGTTATATCTCGCCTAGACTATGGCAACACTCTTTACATGGGGCTCCCCTTGAAGAGCATCCAGAGGCTGCAGTTGGTGCAGAATGTGGCCGTGCGAGTGATCCTGGGGGCTCCTCGGAGCTCCCATACTACTCCGCGAGCTGCACTGGCTCCCTGTGGCCTTCCGGGTGCGATTCAAGGTGTTGGTTCTCACGTTTAAAGCGCACCATGGCTCGGGACCCAGGTACTTACGGGACCGCCTGTTGTCACCGTCAGCCTCCTGCCGATCTGTGCGTTCCCACAGGGTAGGCCTCCTTGGGGTTCCATTGTCAGGACGGTGTCATCTGGCAGCCTCAAGAGTCTGAGCCTTCTCTGTTGGGGCACCCTCCCTTTGGAACGAACTGCCACTGGAGATCCGAACCATCACGGACCTACGGACCTTCCGGCGCACATTAAAAACCTTTCTGTTCCAACAAGCCAGTCTGGCCTAGTACTATCGGTTGGGGATTTTAATTGGTGTTTATTGGTTCTGGTAATTTTAAATTTTAAATATTTTAACATTTCTATAATTCGGTTTTAATTGGCCATTAATTTAATCTATTTTAATTGTGTTTTAATTGTTATATTTTCATGTTTTTAGATGGCTGTACACCGCCCCGAGTCCTTCAGGAGAGGGGGCAGTATAGAAGTGATGCTAATAAATAAATAAATAAATAAATCTGTTGTTCTAATGGGATTGAGAAGATATAGACCTTTGCCCATTTGAAAAATACTGGTCCCAATTTTTTTTCTGGCCAAATCTTGTTTTATGTGTGTCAATTTTATAGATAGATAATAGAACCACATTTCCCTTTTTATTTTCAACAGCCATCAAGTCCTCCAACATGTTGTCCAATCTAAGTTATTCTTGGTTCTATGAATTTAATTGGGAATGTTAAGGGGTAGAGAGACAAAATCCTGATGACATTTTCCCCATTTAATATAGAGCGGTGTTTCTTAAATTATGGTATAAGCACCCTGAGGTTCTCCCAAGACCCTCTCAGGGGTCTGCAAAATCAAAATTATTTGCCAGCTATTTAAGATATTTTTAAAAATGTAAAACAATGTTGTTCTTCCCATTATTTCTGACTTTTAAAAAAATGTAGATTATTTTTCATGAAACTATTTTATTTGTGTGAATATTTAATGATTTAATATAGCTATTTTTACATGATGCAATATATGTTCTACAAAAATGTCAATTTTATCAATATCACAAATATCAATAAATAAAACTGTATAAACAATAGCTCTTTTGGAGTTTTCCATATCTTTTAAGGCAACAAGCTAGAAACTGCAAGACTGTGAGTTCTAATCTCCTTTAGGCACAAAGCCAGATGGGGATCTCTGAGCCAAGCACTCTCTCAACCTTAGGAAGCAGGCAATGGTAAACCACTTCTGAAAAAAAACAAGGAAACAGTTGTCTAGGTAATTGTCCAGGACTCAAAAAAGCGATTCGAAGGTACCAAAATGAAAGAATGAATTAAAAGTGAGGTGTCCCAAGTGCAAAAAGTTTAAGAAACACCAATCCATCTAGAGTCCCTGAACTAATCCAAGAGAGACTTTTTGAAATATGCTATTTAAAACAAATCTTAAGATTATGTGTTGTGAGTAGACAGATGAAAGTTAGGTAGTATGGATACCACTTTCCTTGGAAGTGACAACAGACCTTTGGCAATATCTACTGATATAAGGTGGAGCTATCCCAATGGATCAATTAATCAAGATATCGTTTGAAAATGTATGATTTCAAATAATAATTTTTGTGCTTGAAATGATAATGTTTTTCTTTCGTTGCTACTCTGAAATACATCCAGGTAATTTCGGTCATAACTCTCCATTATGGTTGGAGTTGTCCCAACTTAGATATTTATCTCAGATAGGAAAAGAATTAAAGCTGGGAACTTGCTCGGCCACTTTATCACATAAAGAACTCAGTGGTTCTGTCCTGGGACTGGAAAACAGAAGGGCAGGTTATTCTGATTCCATTCATTAACAAAAGTAATTTTGGCCCCATCCATTAGCCAAAGGAATAAATATCACAAACTCAAGGAAGAACTCCAAAAATAAAAGTCTAGTCTTCCTAACCTATATATAGTATGAACACTAGCATTCTTTCTACTTTGAATAAATAATCTGCCTCATCTTCCCTTCATTTGTATATTTTTTAGATAGCTAGCATGAGGGCAAGATCTGTTTCTCTTCTGAAACTGATCTGAACTCTTTGAGAAAATGTTAGAAAATCTGCTTCAAATCAGGAGCCTAGACAGTAAGGAAATACATAGTAAGGAAATAATAGACTATAGGTAAATTGTAGTAATATGTAACGAAAAGTAATTTAAATATATTGTCAAAGAACATGCACAACACGCTTTGCCAACATAATCTAAAATAAAATTATTTTGTTTTTACCTGGCAGCTATCAACACCTCCATCTGGAAAGCCAGCACAGACCATATTCAATGTAATTGTTCCAGCATACCAGCTGTGTTTATTACACATTTTCTGTGGAATAATATTTACTTGAGCTTCTTGTAATATTAAGTTGCTTTCACCTGTAAAAAAATCATGACATTGTGAAACAATTCAGTCATTATTTAAGACAACTAAGCCTTTCTGATATACTCTCCCAAGCTTACATTACACTTAATGCTTTAGAAAGTACACTGCTGGTCAAAATTATCTTCAGAATTCATTCTAGTGTTTTGGAGTTGTGTCTAATTTTGTTTGGCATCCAATGTAGGACCCAAGATTGTACAAAACACAAGTGCTGTTAAGATTTTTGTTCCTTTTACTATTGTATCTCTATTCTCATGAATTGTTACATATTAAAGGCTTTGTTATCCTTTTGTCATTAGTTTGTAATGGTAAAGGATTTATTTTTATGAATTCATTTTGTGTTCAATCTTACTTGTACAGTAAGCATGGCTGAGTTCAACAAGGACGAAATAGGAATCAGTAAAATCAGGGTCAAATTACTCCCCAGTACTTTAGGCTAGATTTTTAAAATATTTATTTTATTCTTGTAGTTATTATGACGTTAAGTATACTTATTCATTTATTTGTCTCCTGCCTTTATCATTTTTACAAAAAAACCAAGGCAGTCAACATATCCAACAACACAGTGATACATCCTAAAAAGTTTCTATATTTTAATTGGGCTTGGCAAGTAATTTTAGTATCTGCTTCAATCCTGAAGTAGTAGGCATAGTTGTCTAAAGGGTGGATCAATAAGATAATTAAGACAATTAAATTAAGAATTAAATATTAAGTAGCTATTAATTATATGCAATGAAGTTAAATTATACTGGGATTTATTTCATGTAAAATTCTAATCCTGATGAGGAAAATAATCATTCTAATTTTAAGGATTTCTCAAGGTAATTCTTTCTTCTGATAGATACAGAAAAAGGAATTAAAGTAATAGATATATCCAACTCTTTGAAATCAAACTAAGATTGTATACCTGTATTCCTTTGAACAATTGCTCCTTGAAGTTTAAAATAAAAAAAAAGTTTTAAAAATACTGGAGTCTGCTACATTAGTGAAACTCCTTCATCCTCTATTTTGGTGGGTTTTTCAGAATTTCATTTCTGAAATTTCAGAAATAGTTTTATATGTGTGGTGATGATCGTGGTTAGCTTTTTATTATAATTAGTTTTGGTGTTATTTGCCCTCTCAAAGTTGAGAACCAAACAGCTTTCAGTATACAGGCCAATAAACTCTACAAAATCCAGACAAATTATACTGAGAAAAATTAAGTTGGGTTGAGAAAGTTAACAAAAGTAATTATGACCAAGCATGTTTATTTGTTACAGAATGGATGCCTGATGAATGGGAAGAAGGTATGAAATGGAAAACTAAGGGAAAAGATGTAATGAAACAAAATGTTTAAAACCATTAATTTAGCTACACTGTACTATATTTATTTCACTGTCAGTTTAACAGAAATGCTGCAAATTATAAAGAAGACAAAGTGTGTTATTCTTGGTACTGAAGGAACTTTGTTTGGGTAGTGAATCTTACATTTAATCTTTAGCACACTAGTGAAATCTTTTGATAGTTGTTTTATACTTTCAAATGCTGGAAGTAGAAGCTGCCAGATTCATCAATATTCTAAATAGGCAGTCCTTTTTAGTTTGTAAGATTAAAAAAGCAAATACTTTGTGGATAAAATCTGTTCAGGTTGCTCATACCTACCAGTAATTGGTAAGGTAGAGAGGAGCAGAACTAAATACAGTCTGGACAGCCAAGTGACCCCATCTAACAGTAAAAAGAGCTGCTACTGATCACTATAATGAGCTGAATAGGAAGGGCTATCTTTCAGAGTTCGGTGCAGTGGTGAAATTCAGCCTGGTTGCACCGGTTCTGCTGATCTGGTAGCGGCAACATTTGGCCCCACCCACCTGCCCCAGACGACATTTGGGTCCTCTCACCTGCCCCTGCTCTTTTCTCTCTTATATCTCCTTCATTTTTTATTTTATTTTTTACTTAGCTGAATCGTACAAAATGCATGCGCACTGAACCAGTAGCAAAACTGGTTGGATTCCATCACTGGTTCAGTGCCCAGAAAACTTAGGACATAAGAACCATTTCATATTTTAACTGTATGCAACTAACCTCACCGTGTCTAGGTAAAGTCTACAAGTTGAGTTTGACTCCTGATGTCCACACAATTTTCTTGGCAACAGTACAACAGTGGTTTCCTACTTCCTCCTTCTTAAGACATCTTTTAATTTCCAACTCTAGCCTACAGCACAAGTACTAGTCTTTGAAAATTTTTCATTTGGGTATCTCACTTAGCTTCTGAGCTCAGACAATGTGATCGACATGTTATCATTTGCTGAAGCTCTCACCATGTTATCTATTCCAAAATTCTGTATGAGAGAGGATGCTGAATTAAGTAAGCTGTAATTCATAGAGCACCTGAGTAGATGGCAGCACTAGTTAACCTAATGAAAATCAGTTTGATATACAAATACTGCAGTTCTAAAGTTACAAAGGCAATTGGGTCCAGAATTTCCCTAAGCAATCTAGCACATGACCACATCACTTAGAGACAGCAATCTCTTCAATTCCTCTTGCAGCTGTTAAATCAGGGTCTTGTATTAAGGCAATATATAATTTTGACAGGTTTCCTGCAGGTTTCCAACAACTAGAGTTAGTGGGGAAGGCAGCAGGAAGTTGCAAGACTCAGACAGCTTTCAAGCAGGCTGCCAAGCAGTTAACTAGCTGCTGCTGGGTAGAAGAGAGAACAAGGAGTGAACAATTGCAACCCTCTTAAGTGCAAACCAGATTGCAGATTGTAATCCCATGACTATGGGAGTGCTCGGACAGAACCTTTAGACCAAGTTGTAACTATCACCTGTTCAGCACCATTGTAACTCCAACTTCAAACAGTTGCTGAACAAATTAACCAAGGCACCTGTAGTATGGTAGTTATTGTGCTCGCCTAAAAAACAGGCAATGGCAAACTATTGCACTACTGCTACAAAGAAAACTGTATGATTTTATTTGTAAGCCACAGGAGTTAAAACTGAAATTGAAGGGGGCTTTTCAGTTCAGGCAGAGGGAATATCCTAAATCTAATCTGTTAATAGAGTTCCTCTCTGCTCTTTCCCTATACTAAAGGTTACTTTGTTCAACATTTGGGAAAAGGGAGGATTAAGAAAGGGAGTACACAGCAAAAGTTGTTTAGCTGCTTGCATATTAAATCCAGATTCAAGACTTCTTAGATATAGATGCCCAGTGCCAAAATAAAAATAGCCCTTTTGTGCCCTATATTTGTAAAAACATAATTTCATTGTCCAAGATTTAATCTGATGTTTGTACATTGTTTTTATATAAATGTCACAGAAAAATAGAAAAGTACCGTTTTCCTTTGTTTTACCCCATCCAGATATGTAACAGGGATATTGTTGATTTGTCAGATTTGTGGCAGGCAAGCAGATTGGGTGAATATAGTCATTGAATTTTATAGATCTGACTAATATTATCAAGGCAATATCACTGTCATATGTGTCTTCCATATAATTAGGATGTATATTGATAGCTTTAATCCGACGCTTTATTGTATGAGAGTTATCTTCATTAAGATTATGCAAGCCAATTACAGCCCTCCAAATGGCTGGGTCTCTAGAACAGAACAAAACTTCTATAAGGATTATTGTTCTTATTATTACATTGCTATTTTATAACTTCTATGACATGGAGATTGTATTTTTAATTCGATTCAGAGTAAACAATAAAAAGTACAGATCCTGATTAAAATTGGACTATGTGGCTAAAACAAAGATCACTGCAGAAAATAACACCAATAAAAAATTATTCTTTTTCTCTACACCAGGACTGTCAAATTCATGGCCTGCAAACTGGATGCTGGCCCCGGCCCCACCCAGTTTAGCGAAGGGGAAAGAAGTCTTGATACATCATGTGACGCCTCTGTGACATGAGTTTGACACCCCTGCTCTACACACACACACAATCACTCCACTCAATTAAATATCCTGTTTCCCATAGTAACTACTGCTCAGATGCTTATAGGAAATCTACACTTCTCTCTGGTGGTAGCATATACTCAGCATTATTTATAACCAATGAAAGCCCTTTGTAAAGTCTCCAAGTAAGTGCATCACTCTTACAAACCTTTAAATGTTCTGTATTTTACTAAAGTTTCTATTCAGTTTCTATATCAAAAACTAATCAAATCATAGACCAGGTTTAATCAGTTTCTGTAAGTGTCACAAGTATTTACAACAAATGCTAGTACCCAAAATAGTGTCCTTTCCAGTATTTTAAACATTTAAGTATAGGCTGATACATTGCAAAGTAAAGAACAAACTGCAATACATTTTTAAGACCAAAGTGTCTTTGAACTTTAATAAATTTGGCTGCACAAAATGCACTGTTTGAAACATGCCTGGGTACCCAGAAGAAAGATAAACTGAGGCTGGCAGGGAGAATCCCGTACCAGAAGTAATGGTGATAGGGAAAATGTTTTTATTGTAAAAATGGGGATGGAGAGCGAGATATGTCCTTTATTTCTTTTCCGCATCTTGTTACACATTATGCTTTTGTTCTGGTGTGCTGGGATATATGGTTTGTCTATAGTGGAATAGGCAGATATTTTTCCTGTCTGTATTTCTTTGAACATCATGTTTGTCTTCTGTGAAATACGTATTTATCTGTAGGCCAAACAAAACTAAAAAGTAAATAAACATAAAATCTACTTTGAGTGTACTCATGGACCACAAGTTAATCATAAGCTAGTGTGTGATGCAGTCTCTCAAAAAGCAAGTTTTTAGAGTCTCGGAGCAGACTTTAGATCATTGACAGTATTTGCTTCACTCTACTATTCTGATAATTTATCTGGAGCACTGGAATGTTACTGTTCAAAGAGGCCACAGACAAACTGGAGCAAATTCAGAAGGCCACCAATATGGTGAAATGTATGGAAACCAAGTCTTATGATGAATGGATCAAAATAGGTTTAACCGACAGAAAAATGCATTGTTTAACTCTGCAAATCATCAGCCATTAGAACAAGCTGCCACATCTGTAAGTTTTTCTTTTTTAGAAATCTTCATAGGCCAGATGGTTATCCACCGAATATGCTTTAGTGGATTTTGCACTCAGCAGGAGCTTGGTTTAGGTGACCCCAAAAATCTTTCCAACTTTTAATGCTGAAAATGTTACCTGTGTATCCTTCAGCTAGCTGAAAAATAATGTATGTATGTAGGCATGGATCCATCCATCAGATTTGGAAAACAATGGCAGGGAAGTGAGTGGAGAAGATATCATGGCACACCTATTGCTTTTCTCACAGCCCAGCTTTTTTGTCATTTGTTTTATTAATATTTGATTAATTGGCCATATTAACAGTAAAAAGATGTCTAACAAAGATAATCCCTGAAATGGTGAAGAATTAAGTCTTACACAGATCACTAAGAAAACTCAAATGACTAAAATATTTTCACAAATATAATCACAAATGTATTGGTAGGATAGCTGAGATTTCACTGTTGCTAAGTTTCTTTTGTAGGAATAGTAAGCCACAGAACAGCAGAAATATATAATACAAGTAGTTCTCAAGTTATGGTGGCAATTGGAAGTGGAATTTCCATTGTTAATTGATGCAGTCATAAACTGTAACATTTCTGAACATTTCTGTCCCTAGCAATCTAATATTAATAGGGTTATCAAGGCATGTAACAGATGTTTGTGCGGGTAAAATTATCAACCTTACTGTCAAGCAAAACCAAGCATCTAATAGTGAGTGCCATACCATGTGCACTAATCAAACAGGTGGCAAGAAAGTAGGGACAGTCAGGCACAACACAGCTTATGTAGATAGTAAACACAGAGTCAATCAAACAACTAAAATGTCTATACACCAATGCACAAAGTATGAGGAATAAACAGGGTGAATTAGAAATTCAAGTAAATGAGGGAAAACATGATATTGTTGCCATTACAGAAACTTTGTGGGATGAAATCCACAAATGGAACATACAGTTAGAGAGATTTAAATTATTTAAAATAGACCAAGTAAAAGAGGAGGTAGAGTTGTACTATATATAAGAAATAACGACATCTCTACAGAAATAGAACACAACAATGATGAAAATTATCCTGAATGCATTTGGGTCATTTTTTTAAAAATTTCCTTATTAAATAAACACAGGTTTTAAAAACAAAGAACAAAAACTATTACATACAAAATCTATAAATTCCATATATTACAATACAATTAGGCAGTACCTATATATCACTTGTGATTCAAATATATTGTAATACTCCTAAATAGAGCTATTTATATACTTTCATTATTTCTATTGCTATACCTACCTTATTCATTTACATATTCTATTGTTTATCCATACATGTATACTATATACATTATTTCTAACATTATACCTTCCTGTTATGCATCCATGTGTACAATTTTCCCACAATTTATAATAATCCAAGACTTCCTTTTCTTTTAATTCCAAAGTTAGTCTGTCCATTTCTGCACATTCCAGAATTTTCTGAATTATTTGACCCTCTGTTGGCACATGTTCGCCTATCCAGCATTGTGCCAAAGCAATCTTTGCTGCTGTGATTATATGTTATCATTAAATATCTGTCTTCTTTAATAATTCCCAGGAGGAATATTTCAGCTTTGAATTCTAATTGGTCCTTTATATAATATCTTATATCCAATTCCTTATCTTGTTCCAATAATTTTTAATTTTTGGGCATAGCCACCATACATGGAAGAAGCTACCTTGCACTTTGACATTTCCAGCAGTTTGGGCTTAGATTTGGATAGATTTTAGCAAGCCTTGAAGGAGATAGAGACCATCAATAACACATTTTATATTGGTTTTCCTTGTATGCTGCTGATTTTGTCACCTTATAGTTCTTCCTCCATATCCTTTCCCAATACTCTAATTCTATGTCTGACATTTCTGGCCCACACTATCATTGGCCCCTTTCACTATGCTAAATTATACTGTAATAGATAATTGTATATTCTGGAGATTAGTCTTTCATCTGTACCTACTAATAGTTTATCTAATTGGTTTAATCCTTTCTCAATGCCGAATTCTTCTCGATTTCTCTTATATCTTATCTGTAAGTATGGCCATCAGTCTATACTTAATCCCTGGTTTTATAGTTCTTGGTTAGATTTTAATCCTCCTTGAGCATCCAAAATTTCATACTATCTAGTCGTTTTTCTTATATCTATTGTATTAGGATAGATCATTGCCTCCATCGTCGATAGCCATCCCGGGATTTTTATATAATGCTTATTTCTGATTCGGTTTCATGTTTGAATCAGGGAGTTCCTCAGAATATGCCAATAGAAATATGCATGCGCCTTGTTCCTTGTACCCCACATAAATGTGTGCCATCCTCTCTGTAAGTCATGACCTTCCAAGGTTAAAATTATTCCGTAAATTAATCCATTTTTTAACCCATACTAAGCTTGCCACCTCGTAGTGTATTTCCCATGTTGGAAACCCGAAGCCCCCTCTAATTTTATTTTACTGCAATGTGATTAATTTTATTCTTGGCCTTTTACCCAGCCAAATAAATGTTGTAGTTATCTTGTTTAAATCTGCAAAAAATTTCCTATCTAATCTTACCAGGACTGTTTGAAATAAAGTAGTTTCGGGAGTATGTTCATTTTAATAACTGCAATTCTTCCTAATAACAATATTTGAAGTTTATCCCATCTTTCCAGGTCTTTTTTAATTTGTTGGGTCAGTTTTATATAGTTATCTTCTTTTATTGATGAGCATCTCGCTGTAAGCCAAATACCTAGATATTTAATTTTCTTTATCATCTACCACTTCCATTGTTACTTCTAATTCCTTCTTCTGTTTATCTGTCATATTTTTAGTTAACATTTTAGTTTTATCCTCATTAATTATAAGACCTGCTACTTCCCTGAATTTTTTTTTTAAATTTTGGTCCAATCTCTAATACAAATTACCAGGTCGTCTGCAAATGCCTGGACTTTATATTCTTCCTGTCTTATTTTAAGTCCTTTGATCTCTGGGTTGGATCTTATTAGCAATATCTCGAGGGTTAGTATAAAAAGCAGGGCTGACAACGGGCATCCTTATCTTACTCCTTTCCTTATCTCCATTACATTTGTGAGTTCCCTCTTTAATATTGCCCTAACACTCTGGTTAGAATATATGGACTGTATCATACCTTCAAATTGACTCCCAAATCCCATTGTTTTTATTTGTTGAATCATGAATTGCCAATTAATTCTGTCAAAGGCTTTTGTGCGTTCAGAAAATCAGAGCCACTTGCTTCTCTGGGTGTGTCTCATAGTATTCCAATATATTAACTACCATTCTCATATTATTTCTTATTTGCCTCATTGGTAAGAATCTATTTTAGTCTGAGTATATTTTGCCATTTAATAATTTTTTCAGACTTTCTGCCAGCATATTCATGAATATCTTATAATCAGCATTTAATAAAGAGATAGGTCTATAATTTTTAATCTGTGTGCTATTTGTACCTTCTTTCGGTATTAGTGTAACATATGCTTCCGTGAATTTGGTAATTTTGCTTCCTTTAGCACGCCATTGCAAACTTTCAATAGTATCCATTCAATTGTTTTACCTAATGTTTTGTAAAGTTCCCCCTGTAACCCAGCTGTTCCTGTTGTTGTTGTTTTTTTGTTTCCGGATTGCCTCCTATAGTTATTCTATTGTAAAGTCTCTATTTAATATCGCCCTTTCTTCCTCCGTCACTGCTGACATAGATTCTCCATGTAAATAGTAATTTATCTTATCCATCACAACTTCTTCATGCTTATAGAGATCTTGGAAATTTTTTTGCACAATTAATTTTTTTTCTGTATTACTCTGTAGGTTCCTTTCTTTATCCCGTAACTGTTGAATTATTCTTTTTGCTTTTTTCTTCTTTATTTTGTAGGCTAACCATCTTCCTGGTTTATTTGCGTGCTCGAAATAATGTTGTTTCATTAATTTTAAGTTTCTTGCATTTGTTTCCTGTTCTAATAAATTGAGTTTATGTTTGACTAAAGCTTTTTTAGTCTTAATTCTTTCATCTCCAGGATTTCCTTTTAGCTGTGCCTCTAATTGTTTAATCTCATCCTACAAATTACTGTACTCTGTCTTTATCATGCTTTCTCTTTACATTATAGGCCATTGTTATTCCTCTAACATATCCTTTCATCATGTCCCATAAGTTTTGTATAGAAGTATGGTATTCCTTATTTACCTGAAAAAGTAGTTCTTGTTCTTTCATAATTCGTTGTATATATTCTTTCTCTTTCAGAATTAGTGTATTGAGTGTCCATCTCCCTTTCCTCCTCCCTTGTCCCTTCCAAATTATTTTAAGTGGATTATGATCTGCCCATGTAGCTGGCATAATTTCTACCAATTCTAATTCTCTACTCAGTGCTATGTTTGTCCAAACCATGTCTATCCTTGACCATGATTTATGGGGGTTCGAATAAAAAGTATATTTATTTTCCTCTGGGTTGTGTATTCTCCAAATATCTAGTGTAGTTCTTTTACCATTTCAAAAAAGATTTTAGGGAGTGTATTTTTCTTTTTACTTCTCTGGACACTTTTATAATCATTTTGGGGGTCTACAATTCCATTAAAGTCTCTAATCAAACATATATTTTCTTTTTCCATTTCTATAATCTTTTCATAAACGTGTCTATAAAATTTTTCCTGCCTGTTATTTGGGGCATATATTACCACTAATAATATCTCTTTTTGATCTATAGTTATACTGATCATAAGTAATCTTCCCTTTGTATCCTCATATAGTTTACTTGCTGTAAACCACCCCGAGTCCCTTGGGAGAGGGTGTGGTATATAAATTTAATAAAATAAATAAATAAATAAATAAATATATTTGTTCCACTTTTATCCCTTTTCTAATATACACTGTCACCCTCCTTTTTTTTTTCTCCACCAGAGCTATGTAAAGATCTCCTAATTAGTTACATTGTAAACATTGTAAATATACCATATCAACTCTTTGTGAAATTAGTTTTGTAAATATTCATTCCTTTTGTTTGGAGAGTTAAGTCCATTGATATTTACTGAGAGGAGTTTCAGTTTGTTATCCATTTCTTATTTTTATGCCAGCTACTGTCTTCTGTTGGTTTTTGTGTCTCTTTGTGCTCTTGTTCTCACTCTTCTTCTTGAGGTTTTTCTTCCTTGGTATTTCTCGCTTCCTGGTCTCTTCCTTTCTCTAAGTTTTGCCGGTCCGTTAGATTAGCCCACTCTAGTTCTGCTCTACTACTGCTACTGCTTTCCTCTTCTGGTCCAATAATTTGGTCACGGAAATCTCGTGCTTTCTGTAAGGTGTCTTTAATTTTTCTGTCTCCCCAGGATACCAACAATCCCTCTGGTATTATCCAGCGGAATGATATATGCTGCTCATTCAAAAGAGTTGCTAGGAAGCGGTATTCATTCCTTTGTTCTCTCACCCTCTTGGGAATTTGCTTTAGTATTATCCTAGCAACTTTATTTCCCAAAAAGCAGAGAAGGGAACAAGGGGATCAGCCATATTGGACTTAATTCTTACTAATAGAGATGAAATGATAGGTGGTGTTGAAGTTATAGGAATCTTGGGGGTGAGTGGTCATACAATACTGGAATTCAACATTATGCAAGCACAAGAACAAAGTCAAATTAGAGTCTTGGACTTTAAGAGAGCTAATTTCAATAAACTTAGAGAGAGCTTGGGAAGGATTCTATGTATAAGAATCCTCAAGGGGAAAACAACTCAAGAAGCTTGGGAAATTTTGAAAAGTGAGATTATAAAAGCCCAATCTAGCACAATACCAATGAAAAAAAAAATAACAGCTCTCAAAAGAAACCAGCATGGCTGCATAAAGAACTCTCTGACAAATTGAAAGACAAAAAGGACGAATATAAAAAGTGGAAAGAAGGGCATATAACTAAGGCAGAATATCAGCAACTAGCCCAAGCCTGCAAAGATGAAGTGAGAAAAGCTAAGGCTCACAATGAACAAAGGCTTGCAACAAAAGTAAAAAATAACAAAAAAAAATATTCATCCAACATGTTAAAAACAAGAAAAAAGTCAAGGAAACAATTGGTCCATTGCTGGGAGAAAGTGGCAAGAAGGTGACAAGCAAGGAGAAAGCAGAACTACTTAACTCGTTTTTTGCATCTGTCTTTACACAAAGGGGGAAAAAACAGTCCATCCCATCAAAAATAGCACCACGAAAAACAGATTAGGAACACAAGTTAAAATAGGGAAAAAAATAAGTGAACAGCTGTCTACCCTAGATGAGTTCAAATCACCAGGATCAGATGGATTACACCCAAGGTTCTTAAGGAACTGGCAGTCGAGACCTCAGAATCACTGAACTATATCTTTCTATATCTTTCATTCCCTGGAGCACCAGGGAATGGCCAGAGGACTGGAAAAGAGCTGATGCAGTTCCCACCTTCAAAAAAAGAAAAAAAAATAGATTCAGGAAACTACAGACCTATCAGCCAGACCTCAATACTGGGGAAGACTCTGGAAAAGATAATCAAGCAACAAATCAGTGAACACTTAGAAGCAAACAAAGTAATAACCAATGGATTTGTCAAAAACAGATCATGCCACACTAATCTTCTTGCCTTTTTTTGACAAAGTGACAAAATTAGTGGACCAGTGGAATGCTGTTGATGTAATTTACTTGGACATCAGTAAGGCATTTGATAAAGCAGACCATAACCTACTACTTGATAAAATAGAAAAATGTGGGTTAGACAGCATCACCACCAGATGGATTCATAACTGGCTGACCAACTACACTCAATGTGTAGTTATAAATGGAACTGCATCTACATGGAGGGAAGTATGGAGTGGGGTACTCCAAGTCTCTATTTTAGGTCCAATTCCAATTCCAAATTTTATTGGTCACATACACAATCATACATGGGTACGATATGCAGTGAAATGCTTATGCA
>JAEANM010004530.1:0-20673 GCA_017656035.1 Myanophis thanlyinensis
CACCCTCTGTAGTGCTTGTCTGTTTTGCATGGTGCTATTCCCAAACCAGGTTGTGATGTTGCCCGTCAGGATGCTCTATACAGTGCAGGAATAGAAGTTTCTGAGCACCTTTGGTGGTAATCTGAAGTCCTTCTCAGGCTGTAATGGAGACAGTGGGAAATTTGCACTTTCAGACTTGCAAGATTCTGCAAATGTAGCCTTACAATCAAGTAGAATTAGCTCACCTGGTCATGTTTTCTGTCTGGTCTACCTGGGGAAGCTGACACTGGGTATTGTCAGTAAAAACACGTTTGCTTCAAAGCGATAAGTATACAAAATTGCACAAGCTCATTTCTAAATCCAATCTTGTGTTGAAAGGTGCAGGGTAACAAAAAATACCTTGCAAGCAAGCCTGGAACAAAACACTCTGATTTTTGATGTATTGTTTGCAAACTGTAATAGCTGAGATATAGAAATTTCGTATGGTGGGATTTCTGTTTTAACTTTGGATTATTTTGGAAGGTGATGCTGCTGTTGATTTAGGATATGTGGGTTTGTCTTGGCGGAGTTTTTGTTTGTTTCTTTGTTTTGCTATGCATCTTTTTCATTGCCCGGCTTCCCAATTTTGCTAACCTGCAACTGAAGAGGGTTTTTTTCCCCACTCAATATTTTTTTCTCTTGGGATGAAAAACTTTTGATACCAATCCACTATGACTAATTAACATATATTTGAAAAACATTAAAAATATATATTGTGTGTGTGTGTTCAATATCTTTCATAAATTTTAGGTCTGTACTGAAAATTCATTAAACTGATAGAAAATTGTGTCACTATGTTACAGGTACGTCTAGTTATATTACTAATTACACACCTGGAACATAAGATTATGTACTGCTGATATGTATAACATCTGGTTTAATTAAAAACAAAGACATAAGTGAAAATTGGGATTTAAAATTGTATCATTTATCCTTCAATATACTCTGGGTAATCTTTGTTTTTAGATGGACAACATTGATGTAGATGGAAGTATTATCAGTTAATACAAATACTGCATAATTTAAAGTCTGAGAGGTTTGGCAGGTTATTTTATAATCAACACAGAACATAACTTTGTTACCTCAACCATTTTACTTTATATAAAAATTCTGGTAACCTCATATAACATAGATGGTATCAGATTCATCATCAGATTTAGAATTGTGCCCAAGATAATGCATCTTTTAAAAATAAAAATGGGTTTTATTTCAGACAAACCAAATATAACTTTCAGAACAAACTGCTTTGAGTTTTATGATTAATACAGTGGTACCTCTACTTACAAAGACCTCTAGTTACAAAAATTTCAACTTACAAATTTTTTTTCAAGAAAAAAATAGTCTCTACTTACAAATTATGTTCCAAGATACAAAAGGCCATCAGCTCGGGCAGGTACTTGTTCTCGGGCTTGGAGACGGCGCCAGGCATCAGGTACAATGCGTCTCTACTTACAAAATTTTCGAGTTACAAAACGGCTTCCGGAATGAATTAATTTCGTAAGTAGAGGTACCACTGTACACAGAACTCTGTATCTGTTCTTGAGGCAGACATATTATTCTATTCATAATGGCAAGTGCTACTTATTTTCATAATTGACAAAATGTAGCTACTTTTTTAAGTTTCCTAGTGTCTTTCAAAACCCCAAATTCAAGTTTTCATTCAAATTCTTCTTAAGATCTATAAAGTGAAACCTTAAAACTTTGTATTTTATCTTAGATGCAAATTATATAGTAATATATTTCATATTTTAGGAATTTGAGGTATACACTACATAGTATTATTTCAAATTATGAAATTTAGAAGATTATTGCTAGCATAAGGGAAAATCATGTTTTATATTGTTTGATTAATACTTAAATTCATAGAATTTGAACTTACTGTACTGAAATTAGGTAACTGAAAAGATTGTGTAAACTGGAACACATGTACACAATGAAATTTCAAGGACATAAAAGCAAATGATAATTTCAAACAAGATTTCTTCAGTTTGAATTATATGTGCAAGGATCATTCTATAATAGAATGATTTATTATTTTTAATAAACTGCAACAACAAAAGCCAAACTATTATATTTAATGTAAAACCAGTTTTAGTTTCCTGGCCAGAAGCCAGTGGGAGTTTTACCTCATTCCACTTATCACCAACAGGTGTTTTAAATGGGATAGAGATAGCTGAGCAAGAAAAAAACACATTGGGCATATGTAAAAGGACAGAACGTTCCAGGATTTTAACATCATGTCTTTCATACAAAACAGCTAGTGTGTACTCAATGTTATTTAACTGATATCAACATAATTATATTTTTTAAGAAACATATATCTCATATTTAATTCAAGGATATTACCCTTTCAGGCACTGTGTAAATTAGCAGGATGTTCACATAGACAGATTAGCAGGATATTAGCTGGATATTAACTGTGACTTCTAATTGTATTACTAAGCTCCTGAAACCTTCTACCTCCAAAATGTATTTACATTTATTAAAAGATCTTTCTTTTACTTTGACCCAACAGAAATCATGAGGCCTTCCAGATGCCGACAGCATACAACTCCTACAATACATCTCCTTACAGATACTTTAATACAATATATCATTCCCTCTGGAATTTGAGGATAAGTTTCTCTCAGATGAAAAGAGGATTTTCTTTTCTTCCCATTGTTGACAGATACCCATTTTAACAGTTAAGTATGCATAAAGGGCAATAGCGCTTATATTTATAAAATGAATAGCAAAACCATAATGATGATTCTCAATGTATGTTTGTACAATTACTGAAAGTAGTCACTACACTAAGATCATGAAATACCTAACTAATGGCCCTCAAATCTTCCCTTAGCAAATATAAAATACTAACCCCCATACTGGCCCATGCATCATTTAGTAAAATTCTAAATATTAATAAAGCTGTACTATACTGATGTACAGTAAATTTCAAGAACTTTTAGACTTGGAAGAAGTAAATGTAAGTATTTTGGATTGAAAGTCTGCCTTGTGCACAAAGGTTTCCATAAAAAAACTGAATGAAATAAAAAGAAATGCACAGTTATCAAGTGAGAAAAGAGGCTTAATGAATGTCAGCTGTAAGGGAACCTGAACTGCTTTAAAAATACTGTAAATGTAATTCTTACTTGCAAATAAAAAAACCATTTGTAAACATCTTACAAAACACACAGATCCTGAAGATAAAATTAAGTAAGAAGAAAATGCAGGTCAACAATAAATATTAAGTATCATCTACTCAGAAATGATTAAGAAGACGATCAATAAGAAAATCTAATACATTTTTCATTTTGTATTGAGTGTGCTTGTTATTATTGTTGAAAAAAAATCATGAAATCCATGTGACAAGTGCAAAAAAAATTTGAAACTCAAAATAATATGTTATATAATGTAAAATGATATATGTTCATTATTCTCTACTTAATTAATATATAACTGATACTAAATAGCTATGCCTACAGAAATAAACAGTCTTTATTAGATAACTGAAAAAATCTGGAAGCCCAGAAATGTCAATTGCTATAAGATAAAAAAGGAATATAATGAACTTCAAATAATTTTTGATCATTGGTGGCATGTTCAAATAAATGAATACAAGGTAATAAATTGATGCAACTAAAAACTTAAATGAATGATACCAGGCATGTCAAACTCAGAGTCCCCCAAGGGTCATATTGTCACATTTGAGTTATAATGAGGGCCGCCCTCTCTTCAATTGGGCCGCAGTAGCTGGGCTCGCCCTTGGCAGCTCTTGGGATAGTGGGACAAGCAGAAAACACACCGGTGGCAGCGGCACTGGTCAGGTTACAAGCGTCGGCCTAGCCTGACAGATTCCTCTGACCAGGCTAAGGAGGAGTTGCTGTCACTTCAGGGGAGAGGCATTTCTCTTGCAATTTGCCCGGGGAGAATCGGAAGCTTTTTTGCTTATTTGTTACACGTCTAGACTGCCTTTTCAACAGTGAACTCAGGACAGCGTGTAGGGTTTGCCTTCCTGTTTACTCACATACTTAATTTTATTTATTGATTTAAAATATTTTACCCTGCCTTTCTGCTCAAGAAGGATCCAAGGTGGCGTGTAAAACATCATCTGTGCAGGCCGCAGGTGCACTTGCAATGGGCCACGTAAGGCCCCCCAGGCCGCGTGTTTGACATGCCTGAATGATAGTGACTTTTAATTGACCAGAGTCCTATTGCAGGCGAACTCTGCCCACAGTCTGGAGTTCAATCCTGATGGGGCTCAAGGTTGACTCAGCAGTCCATCCTTCCAAGGTCAGTAAAATGAGGACCCAGATTGTTGGGGGCAATATGCTGATATTGTAAACCGCCCAGAAAGTGCTGTAAAAGCACTATGGAAGTATAGAAATGTAGCTACTATTGCTATTAAAAGAAAGTGATACCCAAAAAAGTAGCATACTATCATCTAATTTACTGGAACTAAAACAAAACAGCATCAACCTTTGGAAACCAAATATTAAGCTACTCTAAATGTCATATTGCTGACTATATTCAATTCAATTCTTTATTGTCAATGCACAACATGTGTGCAGCTAAATTGAGTGAGCCTCCATCAGTACAATCATACAAAGTACAGCATATACTATGCTACTTTAAAAAAAACCTAAAACTATGAATATTAAAGACAACTATGTATTTTCTTGGTGTGGAAAAAAGCATGCAAGGTTTATTAAGAGAAAAAAATCAGAAAACAAGTTGTCAAAAAAAAGAAAAGAAAATAAGAATGCAAAAACAAGCCTTATAACTACATACATGAAACTATTGATAAACATTCAGTTAGAATCTCATTACTTACAAGCTATAAAGAAATCTATTAAAAATAAGTCTATAGAGGTCTATTAAAAATAAGAAATTTATATTGACTACATCTCTTATTAAATACAAGAACCAGGAATTCAAAGTTCTATGAATAATCAATATTACAAATATATAACTACTTTTCAGAATTTTGAATGTGTAGAAAATACTGCATTAATCGATTTAGTTTAATCCACATTTAAATACGGTAGTCAAACAGAACTTGTAAGATACAGAAATACAAGCTCTAAACATTTTCACAATGTCTACAACTTTACTTCCACTAGCTATGATTTTTTTTAAATACTTAATGTCTAATGCTCAAATCTATGAATGAACCCAGTGATTTCAAAAGGCTTCAAGTGCAAACCAATGTGTTCATGCAGTTATGCAGTGCTAAGTCAGTTTTCAAGCATAGCAGCTACTGACTGTAATAGCTGTTGCTTCTTGAATCTCTTAGTTTCAACTTTGGCTTTCTATTACTAAACAAAAAGTTTATAAATACTATTTTACAAATCTGTGGTTAAGAAGTAAGACTATTCCAATACTGGCTCCTTAAATCCGAAAAATAAACCCATGTTGCTCTCCCTTTCTGCAAATATCTATGGACAGGGCATATAATAACAGGACCAACTGGATCCTAAAGATCTGAATTAGCTATTTGGCAATTAACTGGTAAGACAACAAAAACCACATATCACATCCAAAAAGAAATGCATGCAATTAGCAAAGGAGGGAAAGGGAAGGAATAGTTGAATACCACTCTCATACTTACCTGACCATGTCTCCTAATGAAAAATGTGTTCTGTACAGCATACTGCTACACAATTCAAGAATATATATTATATATTCATTATTTTAAGATTAATAAATTCACAATCCAGGAACAAATCTGCCCACCTCTTAACGATGACGATATTCTCGTTCTCTATCACGTTCTCTATCACGGTCTCTATCACGGTCACGATGCCTCTCACGTTCACGGCTTCTTTCCCGGTAATAATCATCATGGCGATCTCGGCTACGAGATTTATGACGTCGGCTTTTCTCCCTTGATCTACTATGGTCTCTCTCCCTTGACCGTTCACGTCTTCTAAAAAAAATTACTTCCTTAATTCTGTAACATCAATTTATATATCTTGTAATAATCTAAAAAATTTTAAAGTCTTGCATAAGAAGAACCTAGTCCAAGCACAACAATTTATGATGAATATGTTTTGGTAGTCCCATTTTACTAAGTAATGCAAGGAATGACTGTTACTAAGGTGATGAAAAGGAAAATAGATTTTTGTAATACTAATTATAAATATGTAAAATGTTCTGGACACAAAAGCTTGATGCATTAAAGAGCTAGTTTGGGACTGCCCATGCCTGAACCAAAACATGCTTCTTTGAATGTTTTGGTCCATCCACAAATGAAGCAGGGTTATTTTGCTCCATGCATAGGATTTTTGCAGGCCAGTGAATCATTGGCATCAGCTGAAAGACAGGAGGGTAGGGAAAATGATAGGATGATAGATAGGCCAGTGGTACATGAAGTGCTGGATGCTGAGAAGGGAGAGAAATGGCAATATACACTGGCCTTGTCTTATTTGCTCAACCATACTTTATCTTACCCTGATATTTTTTGATTCTACTAAAGCATAGCTGAAGTAAAACAGTTTAGTAGACCCCAAGAACAGAATATTTTTTCTGAATTTGGAAACAGTATTTTCCTATCTCATGTATACTCTTGGCACTAATGTTGAAAATACAGTACGTATATATATTTTTAATGGATTCACTTCAGACCTAGCTGCTGTTTCAAAAAATGTTTTCCTGCTTCCTAGTCTAAGATTTCATCATTTTAGTTCCATTTGTTTGTAGAATAATTTTAATTATACATATATTTCTATGTGTGCAAAAGTGCTTTAAATAGGATTGCTACATAGAATAGAAATTTGCATGACCTAACTAAAATGAATTTTCTTAATCAAAAAATTGAATGTGTAAAAAAGGGATCCAAGAATCATACATTTATTACATAACTCTTCTCGTTCTATTAAATTTCAGTCATGATTTTTAAACAAAAGGTTTACCTTGACCCAGAACCATAAGACTTTGATTCAATCCCATGAAGACAATCTTGCAGAGAGCTAATAAGTACTTTGCAGCGATCATCTGCAGATACTTTGGACTGTTTAATTAATGAAATTGCAGTCACCAGGGTTTCTATAGCACTTCCGTATTCCGCTGGAAAATAAGAATTTGGTAAACAGATATATGTTTGCTTAATATAAAACTTCTATAGTTCAAATATTTTCTATTCTCCCTCAAAAATGTACTAAAACTAAAATACAAATATAAAGTAAACTGATCAACCTGTTATTGGTTTTTGCCACTTTAGATTATAAACTAGAACTTAAAAGTCAGTGAGCAGGACTGACTAATAAGATTTAAGTCCACTACTTTAAAAAATATAATTAAATACTAGAGGAAAAGATTCCACTCTAGCATTCCTCCCGACACGAATAATCTCTGTATAAAAATCTTTTTTAAAAAAGCATAATATCATAGGTGCTCTATGAATCTACTCTCCCTCCCCCTTCCAGAATAGAACAATTCCCTTGGTCAATCTGCTCCAGCCAATTTGCTATAGGACAAGTCAACATGGCTAACTCGCCATAGGCCAACCCACCATGTGCCATTCAACAATTCAATTTAATTTTAAACAATTTAAATTTAATTTAATTTAAATACCTGCAATTTCTGAAGTTTGAGATCCTCAAACTTTTTAAACGGGGCCAATTCATGGTCCCTCAGACTGTTGGGGGGGCCGAACATTATAATGGCTGTAGCTAGATGGTCATGTGACTAGGTGAGTGTGGCCAGGGAGTGTAGCCTGCTTGACATCGCTCATGTGTGACGCCTGTGGATTTTGGTGAGATTGGTGAGGGAATCCAGAGGTCTCCAGTCGGTGGGGCGGTTGGTTGAAGGATGAGGTGAGGCAAGGCAGGGGACGGGGCAGCTACAGCCAGAAACCCGTCGCCCACCATGCGCTTACCACCCTTTGTGTGCAGGGGAAATAGTTTCCAGCTGTAGACACAACCTGCCATTCTCTCAGCTGGCACATGCTGCGGTTCTGAAGCCCGTTGTCAGCACTGGGCTGGTTGTCAAAGCAGCAAGTGTACGTGGGAGGAAGAAACATGATGTGGACTGCTGGACACACTTACGCCGTCCTACTGTCTCTTTTGGCTTGCAGTTGGAGAGAAGGTCAACGCTAGTCATCTCCTCAGCCCCTTGGCCTGCACATGGAGTATGTTCCCCTCACGCACCTGACTGCAGTGGCGGGTGCACAAGAGGGGTGCTTTGCCAGCAGACCCTGCAGGAAATGGGAGAGGGCACATTTCCCCGTCCATTACCAGACCCAACATGCAACGCCCAGCCGGACTTCCCTGAAGCATGACTGGGGGAATAGTAGCTTCTGGGTGGCAACTCTACCGCCGCTTGGCAGACCAGACCAAGTCCGAAGAAGGCGAAGCAGCCAGCTATAAAGGTGCATTCCCCTCGCGCACCCAACTCACCTCAGCAACACCAAGGCTGCCAGCAGCTCGTGCAGGCCCATTAGGCCACTGCTGTTGCTGCCTGGAGCACCAGGCCTGCCCAGTCCAAAAGAGGCAAAGCAGCCATCTAGAAAGTCTGTGTAGAGGTGGTAAAGCATGCTCAGGCCCAGCAGGCAAAAAATAGCCACTGTGAGTGGGGAAAGCCAGATTCCCATCAGAGCCATGGCTGGCCAGGTACAGCAGAGATTGGGGGTGGGGAGGCATGTGATCCCAGCTGGGCCTGGGCGGACATAGCGCTGATGGGGATCGAGCTTTCCCCCTTTGCGGTGGCTGCCCCTTTTGCCTGCTGGGAATGAGCATGCTTTTACCACCTCTACTCGGCCTTTCTAGCTGGCTGCTTTGCCTTCTTCAGGTTGGGTGTGCTTGATGCTCCAGGTGCCGACAGCAGCAGCCTAATGGACCTGTGTGAACTCTAGAGCTCTTTCAGGGTGCTGCCTGACTGACTCAGCTCCTTCAGATGGAGCTGTGGTCCCTACCCTGGACTGAAGGCAGCCTTTTGCCTTGCAGCCCCACCCTCCACATCTCCATTCTGAGCTGAGGGTTGCAGCCAAATTCTAGGAAAGTGTGGCTTGTGGGTAGCAGGGTTTCCCTCCATGCGAGCGGGCGAGTCGGCAGGGCGCTACCCAAATTGGTGCCTAGTACTCAAATGCCCTGTTCCTCCAGCCTTGGGATAGACGCCGCTTCCTATCCCACCTCCCTCCATGCTTCAGGGAAGCCTTACTGGGCACTGCATGTTGGATCTGGTAGTGGACGGGGAAATGCTGTGCCCTCCCCACTTCCTGCAGAGTCTTCTGGCAAAGTACCCCTCTCATGCACCCGCCACTGCAGGAGGTGTGCGAGGGGAACATGCTCTTTGCGCAGGCCAAGGGCAAGACCTGCGAGGAGGCCGAGATGACCAGCGTTGACCTGCTCTCCAACCGCAAGCTAAAAGAGACGGGATGGAGTAGGCAACAGCCCACACACCCCTCACCTTGTCTTTGCCTGCAGCGGCAGCAGTAGCTGAAGGTAGAGGCACAGGGGAAAGGCATGCGGTCCGGCCTGCTGGATGCGTCAGGCAGCCACCTGCCTTGTCCGTCACATGGAATGGAACAGGTACGTCCAGTGGTCAGCCTCACATGTCTCTCCCCCCACACTCTGCCTGCTGTTGATGCCAGTGCTGCCATTACCATGCCTGTTTCTTGGAGGGCCAGCTGTGAAGTCCCTGCTGCCGGATAAGGACCTTGTGGTCCTGGCCATCCCCCCCACCCTATGGCAGCTGCGGCAGGTGAGGCACCTCCTCCCCAGGCCCCCATCAGCTGGGAAAAGCCAACCATGCGAGGAATGGCTGGGAGGAGAGGGACAAGGCTGAATCCTACTATTGCGCAGGCCAGATACATTGTCTTGGAGGGTTGCATCAGGCTCGCGGGCCATAATTTGAGGACCCCGGTTTACAGTTTACAGATAGACTATACATGAACAATAGAAATATAGTATACCTATCCTTTCTTGAAACCTGTGTAAAAAAATTTCTACTTATATATTCATATAAGTATACAATTTTGTTTCTATTATTGCTTTCTTTTGTTCTGTTTTATTAAATAAAAGCAAAATGTTTAAAAATCCAAAAAGTATTTTGTATTTATAAGTTAAAATAATTTATATTTATATCAATTACTAGTAAAGTTTCAAATCAGGCAAAAATAATGAATATGTCTTTGCCTGCAGCGGCAGCAGTAGCTGAAGGCAGAGGCACAGGGGAAAGGCATGTGGTCCGGCCTGCTGGATGCGTCAGGCAGCCAACTACCTGCCCTGTCACAGTCACATGGAATGGAGCAGGCACGTCCAACATACTATATGTTAAATTCTTTCTGAAAAAATAGCATTAGTCAGAGCTGAAACACTAATAGAGGGGCCAAAGGTCAAGTAGACATACTTTTTTTTGTGCTTCAGAAACAAAGCCCCACTTCCTTGCCCTTGTAAGTTATATATAAGAAAATAAAGCCACAAAAATTACCTCTCCAGAAGAAATGTCTCAATTCACATAGGAGGAATTAGTGCTTTAGATAAGCATAGCAGTAAGCAATAAATATCCTTATAATACATTGATCAGAAAGCTTTACTTCTTATATTTATTGTTTCCAGTTCATCTCTTGCTTACATGTAAATACAGATCATGGAACAAAATACTCATAAATTAAATATACTGACCAGCACTTGCATCTGATACAGCTCTTGAAATGGCACTGCTAGAGATAGCCCTATTTCTATTCATAATTTCTTCGAATTCTGCTTCACTTAATGGTGTCCTTGCAGCATCTATTTCTCTGCAAACAGACACAAGTTCATTTTTATTTACTTCTAGCAGCACAATTATTACAGTAATTTTAGTATGGAATTATAAGCAAAACACATAAAGGAAAGCTTTTTCTTTGCAATACAAAACCTGCAAGCTAGAGAGAAATAAAGTATACTATCACAAAAGCAACAACTCTGATATATTTATGCAGTACTTTCCATCTTCAGAAAACTTCAGATGCTTACAAAACTTCTGTCAATGTATAATTCAGATACAAAACCAAAGTTGCCCCAATCAGCAAGTATGGCCTCAATACATATGCTTATTTTTTTATAACAATGAGTAAATTGTGCCAAGAATTCAAAATATTCTATGTTCTGTAATGATATAGTACACATAAGCAAGGTAATATGGTAGCTACACACTTGGCTAATTACTTAATTACCTAAAATTGGAGATAGAAAATGTTAACTTATTCTGCTAGTGCCCTTTTGAACTTTATGACTTCTGTCAATCTCTATCTTAAACAAGATCTGAAGACTAACAATATGAATAGAGCACCCTTTTCTCCTTCCACAGGCACTCTGCTATACCCAAGATGTAATTAATTAGCCTGTTTTCTCTTCCCCTCAGCTTGTAACAAATACAAATCAAAATCACGTAATTTCACTGAGACACTTAGAAAGGAGATCATGCCTTGTGTGATGTTAGACTATATGTTCTTCATATTCCTTCCAGCATTGTAAATTATATGGCTTAAATTGCTTTTGAGAAATGTTTCTTGCAAATGTTAGTTCTTCTGGTAGAAAGAAAATGCAGAATAAGCAATTCTATCCTCTTAAGAGCAAGAAGTGGATCAAGATCCTACAGCTGATTTAGCATAAGAGGAAATGTCTAAAAATTCATACCTCCCTGCGTTTTGAGTATTATTTTTCGTTTGTCTCCAATACAATGGCATATGTAATTGTTCTCTTATGGACATGTTATTTCCAGTGAAACGCCTATGATATATAATTGACAATTTAAATATAGTTATGGATTGTAGTTCAGATCATCATGAAAATATTGGTCATTATCTGCAGAGGTTCTACTTCTCCTTTCACCACCCTCAGCCCTCCTTTGCTTATTAAATTACTCTGTATATAAAATAGAAATTTATCAAGTTCTTTGCATATTCTTTCAAGCAATTATGCATAATGCTTTAACTTCTTAACAATAAGCTTTCTTACATTTTATATTTTTAGATATTAATTCAACAAATAAATTAATACTACTGGACTCAATGTTTCAGAAAAAAACTGCTACTTATTTAACAAATCTTCATGCCCACAAAGCCTCACTGATATACTCACAACATGCAAAAAGTTTTATGAATCACAATCTACAAAATTTTGAGAGGTACTATAACATTAACATAATATAAATACCATCAAAAAATAAATATAAAGAAACACTATAACCTATAATCGGTAGCATGTTTTAAAATGAAGCTAAAAAATAAGTGGATTTTAAAAACTGAACTATGGAGTGGTGAAGCAGTCATGTGAAGTCCCCTGGGAGAGGGGGCAGTATATAAATCCTGATAAACAATAAATAAATACATAAATAAAATATTATAAGCTGAATATTGAAAAGGTACTGCTCAAATATACTGCAATATGCCTGTTGTCAGCCTTTATTTTGTAATGGGTGTTTCATCATATATCCTGCCATCTGAAAAGACTCTCTAACTGTCAGAATGTCTGGTTACTCTAGACAATAGATATTGTGAATGAAGAGCCCTATATACAGGTAAAGCAGACTGAAAAGAAAAACATGCCAAAGTAAGACAATCCACATAGTTTTTTTAGAGGACTCTTCAAATTCTGACTACTTAGTAAAGCTTTGTTGTATTTTGAATCTGAAAGGAAAAAGTGCTTTTGTGTAAATAAATGCACTTTTATAGTACTTGCAATAACTCCATAAACACAGATACTTTTTTCCTCAGGACTGCATGTTTGCCCTCTGCAACTGCAGAGCAATCTGGATCCATACAGGGTCCAAAACAATTTTAATCCTTCAAACCAGTCAGACTCTATCACTTAAACCTTGAGGCATAAGATACTTGAAATTATTATAGGTTATCATGACACTGAGAGAACTGTGTCCACCAGAATAATGAATTTTAACATTCCAGAGCAGATGGGTATCTATGTATAAGAGGCAGAAAAAAGCAAAAGCCATGTCTGTTATACAAGTACAAGCATCTTCCTGCATAATGGTTAGCTGTTTTTGTGAGTAAAGTACTCATTAAAGGAAGGATATTTAAAGTTCAAAGCGAATCTACAGAAGGCAAGAGATGTAATATGATATCTCATTAAAATAATATTCATAATACATTCTTTAAAAGGCTTAATACATAAAGGACAAAAACAAACAAATATGTAAATGAATGGAAGACAAAAGACTTAAGCAGCATTTTTAATCAACTGTTTGGTACACTGCTTTGGTAGGCAGGTGTCACAACACCCCTGGGAAACAAATAGTAACAAAGAGGAGCAGTGACTATTCAGCTAAAATATGAGTGAGCTTTATATACACTTTTTTGCAATTATGAGCCTCAAATTTGTTTTAGCAAGCTTTCCTTCCCTAGTGAAATGTATTTTCTTTTTGTATCACTTTCTAATGAAAAATGACAGATATTCCCCACTGCAGAGAATTCTAGAACTCTTATCAGCAGAAGAACATTGGCAATCCCAAAGTCATAAAATACTCAGAGTGGGGTTAAAATTAGGAAAATACTGTTTTAATGATGACACCAGATGTTGAATATCCCTTGTTCAAAATGAGACAATACTATCTGAACGGGCTCTAGAATTCCCTTAAGTCAATAAATATATTATAAATGCAAAAGGCATACTCACCTGCCTGGTGGCCCATAATCACCTCTGTCATATGGTGGAGGTCGGCCATATGGGTCTGAAGGTGGTGGACCACGACTGTCTGATGTAGGTATGCCACTGTTGGCTGGTGGGGGGAAGAAAGCTGGATTCACGTGTGGGGCAGGAGGGGGAGCACCTGGTGGTGGCCCAGGTAAGTGAGGAGGAGGAGCCAGTGTAAGGGGTGGTCCTAAAGGACCAGGTGGACGAGGGGGGAAAGGACCTGGAGGTGGAGGAGGACCTTGCTGTGGGGGTGGAGGACCTGGTGGAGGACCATAGCCTGGAACTGGAGGTGGAGGACCAGGCGGAAGTGGACCCAATGGAGGTTGGCCAAATGGTTGTCCTGGAAATAGAACTGGAGGAGGGGGACGGTCACCACGATTAGGAGGACCAGTTAGTGGAGGAGGCAGAACCTGGCCAGGTGGAGGAGGGCCTGGTGGGCCTGGTGGGCCCGGAGGACCTAGAGGTGGGCGTGGAGGAGTCTGTCCAGCTAAAGAGGGAGGGAAAATGTCTATTATTAATATTCTACTGCCCATAATTTCTCCAAACACATAAAACATTTGCAATAAGTAAATGCAGTCTAATAGATAAAATCCAAATAGATGTCAGATTCTAATTGTCCCCTTTCTAGGCAAAGGAAGGACAACGATTGAAATAAAAATAACAGTAATCACATTAATATCATTTAATTTGTTATTTGTTTCCTACAAAAGAATTATTCAAAATAGTTTTCTTCCTCTGTCTCTTTTATTTAAAAGGCTCTCAGTTTGAGTATACTCAGAAGGGAAGTATCAACAGTAAAACAGAAAAAGCATACCATCAAAGTAAATAAAAATGAAAAAGACAAATATGGAAGAAACCTTATAAATAAAGCTACCATACCATACTGCTAAGTCTCGCTGAAAATCAGGTGAAATATACATTTAATAAATTATGTTATTCATTTTATTTAACAAAATAATTTAGGAAAGCTTTTAACAACTTAGGCAGCTTTAAAAGGAATTTTATTCTATTTTAAACTGACTACCTTTTTGAAGGGAAAAAGCAGAATGTCTGTATTTTAATAGAAGAGAAACTATTAGTTTGCAGTACAGTAACAAAAATTAAAATATGTTACATTTCTGTTCCTATTTGTGGTGAAACTGTATTATACTGCGTCTAACACTTAGTTCAATATATAATACATCAATATTTCATTCTGCACTACTCCTAAATTTCAGGAACTAAATAAAAGGCCTCAAGGCTCCTACCTCTGCAAGACAAGAAAACTGCAAAACAGTAGGAAATGCTTTACCTGGAAAAGGTGGAGGAGGCCCTCCGGGTCCAGCTGGTCCCGGAAATCTGTCCCCTCCAGGAAGAGCACCTGGAAAACGCCCCCTCCCTCTGTTACTTGGAGGAAAAGTTGCTCGTGAACTGCCTCCTGGGGGACCAGCTTTTCCTTCACCAGACATCTGACCTGATTGTGTAGCTGCAGTTAATGAAATAAACTCTTTGAAGTGTACTATGAAATTAACAAGTCTTTTAAACTTGTTTATTCTATGTCAGTTATAGTTTTCCTTGGTAATTCTATTTTACAGGCAACATGTTTTTTAATAAAAGTTTTTTTATACGTTTTTGTTGACAAAATTAACAATGTATGTTTCCATTTGGAAAGAAAACTGCATAAAGAAATTTTACCAAGAAAAAAACAATTTGCCATTCTCTAGTTTTTTTTCCCTATTTACTAGAGTTTAAGATCTTGAAATACTTTAATTCTAATTCAAGTTACAAGTAGTCCTGGACTTATAACCATGACGGAGCTTAAAATTATGGTTTCTAAGTAAAACATTTGTTAAGTGAATTTTGCCCCATTTTACAACCTTTTCTTGCCACAGTTAAGTGAATCCATTGCAGCTGTTAATAACATGGTTGTTAAGTGAATCTGGATTTTCCATTGTCTTTGCTTGTCAGAAGGTTGCAAAAGTGATCACATGACCCCAGTCATAAATATGAGTCAATTGGCAGGCATCTGAATTTTGATTATGTAACCATGGCGATGCTGCAATGGTCATAAAGTGTGAAAAATGGCCATAAGACACTTTTTTAAATGCTGTTGTAACTTCGAAGAGTCCCTAAATGAACTGTCAAGGACTACCTGTACTATATGTATATTTAGAATGAAATGCACCCAATGAGATTTCAGGACTTTTTTTTTTCCAAAATGACCCAAGTGCTTCTGTGAGCTTTGAAAAAGCAATTCCTAAATCCCTGAAAAAAATAAGTAGTTGCTTATTTTTGATATGATGGTCTTGATTATTTCTTCAGTAAGATCTAAAAAGTATTTTCGTAAATAAAGATCACAAAGCACATCTGATGGAAATATGATTCATCCTTTTTGCTCATGATACTTATATTGCTCACCACTTTGATTAAATAGCAGAATATCTTAATTACTTAATAAACTTCAGGTGCCTGAAATATTCCCTATACCAATAGGCACACTAGAAACTTAAATTCTTCAAAAGGTTACTAACTTTTGGTTTATGTGGAAGTGTTGTTATGTTGTACAAGACAGACAGTAAAACATACCTTCAGGGATAAAAATAACTAATCCATACAAATAAACTGTTATTTAATTTAAAGAATTAAAGTGTCAATATTCTTGACATTTTCTATTACAATATAAAAGTAAATTAGTGACACAGAAACAATTCAAACTCAGTTATAAAAATCATGAATACATGAACCACCACCTTCTTCCATTATTAATGGGATTTACATAGGCATTCAAATTAAGTGTTACCATTTTTTTTCTATAGAACACAATAGTAAAACTGCACATTTTTTTAAATGATTCAGAATAAATGCTTTGGATTACACAGAGGCAGCACCTCTTTGCTCTTCATTAAAGCAGGGTCTGTTTTTCAAACTTCCGCATAAGTCTGAAAAAATATGTCCTGCTTTAAGTATCATATTAAAAACAGTGCTTCAATTAATTAATTAAAACAGTGAAAATCGGAAAATAATATGTAGCTCTTAAAGAGTAAAACATGCTATGCTTGTACTCCATACAAAACATTTATAAAAATAATTTTGAGCTATATAGATATTAAAATCCCTATGAATATTTGTTACTAAAACCAAAGTAACATGTTTTTCTTTTACTTGCAAAATATACTATTTCCAGCAGTCTTCAATAGTAGTTTCACCAAGACAGATCTTCAGTAAATGAGATTGAAAGGTAGATTATATAAAAATTATTAATCATTCAAATATATAATATAGTGATTAGTACTTTCTAACCAATCTCCCCCCCAAAATGCTTTTCCAATTCATAGGGAGTAGTAGAGAACAATTCTTACTTTTTCTTGATTGCAATTCAAATTGACTGAGAAATTGCTTATTACAAGGAGTTACAACAGGATTTTGACCATGTAACTCTCTTTTGGGCAACAGGTCCATCAGCTTTTTGGAAGATGCCTCAGATCCCACACCCACAAGAGCAAATCTGGAGGACAGACAATATAATTTTATGATGATTTTTAACAGGTCCCTAAAAAATGAATAACATCATAAACCAAGCAACATTATGATTTAGCACAATGTGCAATCATAGGCATATTATATTCAACCACTTAGTATATCCCAGTGGTGGCGAACATTTTACTTACCAAGTGCCAAAAAGTACATGCTTTGTGCGTGCCATCTGCATTCATGTGAGTAATTAAGTGTGCATGCGTAGGAGAGCTCTGAAGACCAGCTGGATTTCCTGCTGCAATTGCATGGATGCACAGCGGAGGCCCGAAGACCAGCTGGGTCTCTGCAATCATGCATGCATGATGAAAATTGCATGTGCATGCTCAGCTGGAGGTAAATTGGGTAGCAGCTTGTGTGCCCAGCAAGATGGCTCTGCGTGCCACCTGTGGCACCTGTGCCTTAGGTTCGCCAACATGGGTATATCCCATCGTAACTCTCAACATTTATAATCATGACTTATTTTTATATGTGGAACTATTTCTTTCACTCCATAAATTTTTCCAGAAATACTTTTTCTAGATTGTCTCAGTTATTATTGTAATCTGATTCTGTAAAATTGCTACAATTTTCTCATTCTGATCTCTGGTCTTCTTCCCACCTATTATTTTCCCTATCATTCATCAGCATGGTCTTTCAAGATAAAATATATTATAACACATCTTTAGAAATAACATCTGTGTTGAATTTAAATACATTCTTACCCTTTAGACTGGCCATTAGCACGGTTTTCAAAAAATTTTATCTCCAAAATATCATTTACACCAAGTGAATGAACTGCTTCAGTTAAATCTTCATCTGTAGTCCACTGCAAAACAGTTGTAAATGACATTTTCTAACAGCACAATACTTTTCTCAACACAATATTCACAATAACGTTCAATGTAATGCAAATATATGTCCTAAAATATTCCATTTTAAAAATCAATAAGCTGAAAGCTGATTTCACAAATATGCTATTGATTACAAATCCTAAAAAGTATATTACAATCACAGTTATAGTTCAGCAATAGTTCATGTTCCACATGGAAAAGTTTCATGTTTGCACCTTCAAGTAAGTTTTCAGAAAAACTGTTCACCAACAAATATTACAGAGCAACTGCCAAATTTAAATAATTTTGAGTTAAATTGATTACAGACTAAATAACTAATACAGCACTTACCCAAGTAAGATTCCCAATATATAATGCAATTCTCTTCCCTGTATATGTATAGACAACATTTGGTGCTGATCCTTTACCCACATCATCTCCAACAGATGGTGGAAGAGAGTCCATATAATCACGATCCTCTGGTGCATCACCGTTATTGGCAGATGGAGAGATGACATCATCATACAGATCTATCTGATCATGCCCACCATATTCAGCCTCCTAAAAGACAATGTATAAATATTAATGATCAGTTCTTATTTTCCTTTAGACAAGTGTATATCTAAATTCCTTTAAAAAAAAGTTATGTACAGCTACACATGCTCTTTCTTTATACTAATTATCTTAAGACATTTTTATACTGCAAAAATAAATTATATTAAAAGTAAGATCAATAACATTTAAAATATTTTAAAGCAAGATTAAACACATTTTCACTATTTAAAATATTACCTTAAAAAGTTAAGTATTAAAAATGTATAAATCATATACAACTAGTTGATTTAACTCATCCATCACAAATGGGTTCCCCTAAATTTGCATTAGTTTATAAATTTTAAATGATTATTCTATAAATTAATACATATAATGGAAAGAGCAAATCTTAAACCCTGTGGAGGTAAAAGGTATTTCCTCCCAATGCACATGTAAGCTGCATTCACTACCAAGCCTACTGAAGTATTATATACTAATAAAACTCATGTTCCCGTAATCTTTAACTGGGTGAAATGGTACACCATAAGGTGATTATTTTTGAATCAAGGTGCCTCAAATGGGCTAATTTACAGAATGTATCCAAAATCTAGGACCCATGAGTCCCATGGAATTGAAGTTTGGCAGATTTTATGACACATTTTATTACATAAAATTATCATAATACACTTTATGGCATTATACAAAATGTTATAAAACATTTTCTGTATTGCTGCTTGATTGTGCTATATAAATTCAACATGGACTGTTTTCAAGTTAGATACACCCCTGAATGTATCCAATTTTTGTAGTGAAGGCAGTGAGGCACTGTCATTGTTGAAGGCACTGAGGAGTCTATTAAGAAAATATCTCTGAAAGAATGACCCAATGGATCACAGTTTGTCTAATGAACTACTAAAAGAGCCCTAGTCAGAAAACACTCACAGCAAGCTGAATTGATCCTGAATGGCAACAAGGAGAAGAATCAGTCAGGAACCCAAGTTGCCCACTAAATCAAATTGTCTATATTCTCCAATCATATCTTCCTGACCAAATAGAAAGGGGTAAATATTAATGTCACACATATTAGTTTATCCAAAATAGTCCAACAGCGCATGCTTCATTCTATGGAAACTCTCTTACTGGTTAATTTCAAATAAATACCTGCAGAATGTGACACAAAGTGCTACCACTGGTTAGAGCAACTGCTAGGCAGGTGTATATGGGAAGTTTGGCAACACATGCTGTTAGTCCTCTTAAATCAGGATAAGCGGAGCTTTATTATACTCCAACCTAGCATTCAATAACAGCAACTGGAGACCAGAGCAACTGAATATCCATTCACAGGGCATCAAGGCTAAAATCAAGCTGCTGGAACATGGGCCCATTTCAAAATAGTTCTGTCACCAAAAACGGACTGCTCCTTGTCTCCCAACATATCCCCATCAGCCAGGAGAGGGTCCTCACAACACATACATACACAGATCTACTTCTGGTTCTCACCAGATTAAAAGAAAAAGACAGAGTCACTTCACCTCAATGGGAGACATGCCCCAGGCCAACTGTCAAGCGCCATACCATTTAATAACCATAACATTTCTTCATCCTTGGAGCCACAGGAGGGAATGGTTAACACACTGATACTGGTAACTCAACAATTAGTATAGCTGCTTGATGAAGGGTACTCATTATGTTCCTCTTTGGGCTTAAGACAATCGTTCTTCTCCCAAAGTGACAGAAACAAAGAGTGAATAGCCAAGTTGTCAAACTTCCCATTCTGAGTTCAGCAGTAAATCACACCCAATATTTCATGGCTTGATTTCTCAGAAGACTTATAGACATAGTTCAATGAGATTAGAAATGAAGCCATTATGCAGTAGTTAATTGCCTACTATCACCAATACAAAATTGCAAATCACCTTTATATTTCATGAGTTAAATTTGAGATTTCCTCTCACTCTTCTAAATTAACAGACTTTTAGTATAACACCTAATAGCTATGAACCTAAGCAGCTGTCCTGTTTTAGATAACGGCCATCTCATGGCCAGGTAACCACTACTTCTTGCATCTGTTCCCCAATTCTTCCATAACTAGCCACCAACAAAACTAATTACAGTGGTACCTCTACTTACGAAATTAATCCGTTCCAAAAGCCGTTTCGTAACTGGAAAATTTCGTAAGTAGAGAA
>JAEANM010004531.1:0-20673 GCA_017656035.1 Myanophis thanlyinensis
CATGCTGGCTCAGGAATTCTGGGAGTTGAAGTCCACGAGTCATGAAGGAGCCGTAATTGCCCACCCCTGACCTAACCGTACTAATAACTGGATGTGGACAATCTTAAATATTGTGTTTTACTTACTGAGTTAGTGCAACATCATAATGCCCCAAAGAGTCATTACCACTCCTAGGCTGGTAATCTGTATAGTAATTCTGGTTCCAGGAATTTGCACTTTCATTCCAGTTATCTCTCCATCTTGGATCTGTACAAAGTAAACATAAATAAATAGGTCTTCTTACATGCATTAAGAATGAAAGACTAGTCAGAATTAGGCATACAGTAGCAGAATGCCATTCTCTTTAGACTACACATTTTAATTATGCTCTTGCACTAGTGGAACAGATTAGATAATGCTGATTATTTACCTTGGTGAGGGGGAAGGATTGCAGGTAAACAGCATGAAGTTGAGAAACAATTAAGAAAAATGAAAGGTTGAATTATAGTAATTTTCCCAAATACTGACTAGGATTATAGGAATCCTACTTGCTCTTGAAGAAAAGCTATGACCTCTTCTCTTAGCAAATCACCTTTGCAGGAGTATTTCCTTATTTAAACCAAACTATAATTTAATTTGGTGCAATGGTTAAGGCATCAGGCTGAAAACCAAGATATCATGAGTTCTATGCCTGCCTTAGGCACAAAAAAGGTGACCTTGGGCCAGTCACTCTTTATCTGCCTAGGAAGGAGTCAAATAACTTTTGACAAAATTACCAAGAAAATTGCAAAGACTGGTAGCTTTCACTTTTTAGAACTATCATATTTGAGATGCAACAAGCTTAAAAACCATATGATAGAAGGCTTACAGCAGGGGTACCCAACCCGATCCGTGGACTGGCACTGGGCTGCAGCGTGCCAGAAACTGGGCCGTGCAAACAACCAAAGCCTCATCCATGGGATGCAGGCAGCACGTGAAACCATGTCCCCTCCGGTCTGCAGAAAAACCTCTCTCCACGGAAGCAGTACCTGATGCCCAAAAGGTTGGAGGATGCTTGTTTCCAGTATCTCTCTACTTCCACCTACAGGTTGTCCAGGTATTTTCAATCCAGCTATACAGTAGCACACCTTTTTTTTAAGTACATGCATTAGAAATTAGGGTGTGTTATGTGCGTGCGTATGTTGTGTGTGTGTGCGTGTGCATGCATGCATGCACGCATACATGCGCACAAACTTTGGCCCATGCTTCTCTTTAAATGGAGTTAGGAGTAAGTAGAACTGCTTGTGGTTTTTCAGTCCAAGGGAAGTAGAAACTAATGAAGAAAATAGCATCCATGCTTCTTCCAGCTGAAATGCTTTGAGAAAAACAGGGGAAACTATAGAAAGGAGGATGAAATTAGAAAAATATAGAGGAATCCAAACTAAGGCTAAGCTAAAGTGGAGGAAAAGAGAGAGAAAAAAGAGTCAGTAATGTGAATTACTTAAGCCTACAAATGGGACCACAGTACTAAAATAGCATTTTGGACTTAGCATGTGATTGCAGAAAGATTTTGAGACGGAGATCGAGATAGGATACTGAAATATTTTGGGGTGTTACATTATATCCCCAATGTTTACAGAACTTGAAGACAGCATATTTGGCACACTCTACCTAGTTTTCTCTACAAGAACATTAGTTAAGCTGGGCTCAGTAACTGGTTCAAAGTTGCCAAGTGAATTTCATGGCTTGAACCTGAGTCTCTCTAATCCTCTCTAATCTTCTAGTCTCTAAACCATAAGCAATATGCCACACTGGCTGCCACCCTTAGTCTCAAAATCTGGCCCCAAAAGTAATGAATTACAACTCGTTTTTCAAATCTTAAATGTTAGTATACTGTAGTAAGTTGCACATACTTAAGTGTTGCAGTTTTACAGACCTGTTGCATTTGTCTCCTTTTCAGGAGACATTCAACTCTAACTATTCTAAACTTTAGTCCATCACTATATTAAGATACAGAGGAAAATAATTGCTTACAGATGACCTCCCATAACACCCATAAATACAAGCACACCCTATTACTTTACTTTGCATTCCCCAATATCAATTAGTCCTGTATAGATTGGTCTTTGCCTGTGCTAGTTGGAAATTATAAATTGTTTTATCTGAGAAGGCACCAGACCGGAGAAAGATATTTTAGCTCCACAATGTTCTCAGCCATTTATTCTATGGGGAATGCAGTACCTCTTTTGCTTGGATGTACTTGGGTGAATCTTTGGTATGCTTCATGGTCCTCCACGAAGCCATGGTGCAGCTCTTCATATTCTTGCCTGAAAAGTAACCCAAAACAAATGACTCAAATAAGGGGCAGAAAAATCTGCTTTAGTAGCCTATCTACATTTTTTGTAGTTGGAAATACTTCATTAAAAACAGATCCAGAAACTAGTACATATTATTTATTGATTATGTGCCATCAAGTCATTTTCAATTCTTAGTGACCACATAGATTTTCTCCACGATGTTCTGTCTCTAACCTGGTCTTCCACATCTTCCAATAGCTATTATAAGTCCATCCACCTTGCTATAGGCCATTTTCCAAAGAGCTGGGTCTTCACATAATTATTAGACATAATAATAATAGATCTTTATTTACTGTTATAATAGATCACCATTCTTCGATCATTAAGGTGACCCTTTCTCCTAGATCTATTATTAAATAATTTTAAAATCTATTAAAATAATTTAAAATTTTAATATAAGTGACTGATTTCATTGACAACTTGCTAGGGCTCACTGACTCATTAGACAGTTGAACTTTGTGATCTATATGTCAATAGAATAAGTAGTGACACTAACAAAAATATGGGACAAATTGAAGGATACGAAATGTAAAAAAGTGCCCAAACCACAAAGCTTTTGCATTCTAATTTAGGAGATACAAAGGCTTGGTTAAAATAATAGCAGGAAATTATAGCTTCCATTATGTGAATAACTTGGTCCTGATTTTTTCACGTTCATAATTTTTCAATTATACATAAATGGATTGGTTTGAACTTTGGGTAGCTGTTCCTTTGGTTTCTTGTTTGTGTTTAGGAGGGTTGATCAGAAATATTCATTTTTAGTTTTTTATTATTATTCTCAAATATCAGGGCAAAATAGAACATTATTTTTTACATAATACTGTACAAAGACAGGCAAATCAAAAAAAAATATGATGCTAAACAGTTGTTTCAATGCAAAGAATAGATAAGCTATGCCACATAAAAACTAAATATATACTGTATATTAAGCAATATACAGTACAGGCCAGGGAGTCATATACAATAAATTGCACATTAAGCAATATACAGGCCAGGGAAGCCACAAGTTCATCGTCAGTCAATAATCAAAATATAGTGCTGGTGGTGTTGTCAACAAATTTTTAAGTCCAGATATAAAGATTAAAGCATCACAGGAAGCCACTTTGAAAGCTGTAGGACCAAGTCATTAAAAGCGCACAATCTTGCAATTGCTTCCAGAAAAAGCAAAATATCACAATGAGGTTAAGTAAATAGATTTTGTATGGATGTTCCTGCTCCGCCACATTGCAGGATCCAAAAGGTCAAAATTAAGGTTATTATGGTGGCACTTGACCTTATTCAGGACTCCAGCAAGAGAGTCTGTAGAGATATGAGAGAAAAAGATTCAAAACAACCACAACTGCAATAAAACACAGTTTCCATAATTTCTGAAATCAGAAGATTTTGTTTCTTTAGACTATGATTTAGAACCAGCTGAAATCACAGCCTGGACCTCCTTGTACTGCTCTCTATATCATTCCCCCAACATTGTCATTCTTTATTTTTCATGTGAACTATACCTTGTATAAGGCCAGTCTGGATAGCTACTTTTGTAATACTCTGCCCTGGAGTTTGGTCTCATATAATTCTGGAGCCTTGGATGATGGATGGGATGGTGCTGCTGAGTATCTAGCCAAGGCGGAGGTCCTACTTGGGAATCAGGATGGTATCCTTCATGCCTGAAATGTGGAGGTGGAGGACCATGGTAGACTTCCCTCCATGGGCTCCTTCTATATCCTTCAAACCAAGGTGCACATCTCCTTTGGTTCTGTCCGGGTTGTCGTGGTGGCATCCATGAGTCCATTCAGGACTTTTTATAAAAGACTGTTCTTATTTAGATTTTGTTCAGTATCTAAATTTCTTTGGTTTCCTATAAATATAAAAACAGTCAAAAGGCAGTAGGTTCAATGAAAAGAAGCATTCTTCCAAATATGATAGCCAAACTGTAAAGGCTTTTGCCTTCGTGGTTATAGGTCTAGAAAGGCTCCAGGGAAGACTATTCTTGCTATGTGCTAGAGGCACATCTATAACTTCTTTATAAATTAAAATGTTTAAAAAACCTTTTTCCCCTTTGGAAAAGAGAGTATAAGAGATTGTTAATATTTATTCACCTCTTTGTAGTTTGATAGAAAATACATGAAGTTACTGTTAAAGAAACAAGTATATGCCCTAGGCACAGAATTCTTACAAGTGTTTAATACTGCAATTAGCTTCCACACTAATTGATATCTAACATTGGTAACTTTAATAGTAGATGAAAACATACTCCCCATACTTTATTTCAAAATTATATCACAAATCCTGTTTGATTACCAGAAAACAGTGACTTGGTATATACTTTCATTATTTAGTAATACATTAATGATAACATGAGATACATGATGTCTGTAACAGTTTCCTAAAGGCTAAATAAATTTGAGATCTTTCTGGTCTCTTAATCCATTTTTTAAAGGTTCATACAGATACATAGACCAACTTCTATCTATACATCAGTCATTTAATCACATTGCCAAACCAGCAGGGAGTGATATTGTACAAACATCTGAAAACACATTTTATTGATTGCAACCCTCTCTATCAAACCTGTCTTCTGTGCAGCTTTAACATTTGTGTATGGTGAAACCTATTTCATTTACACACCAAAAGAGCTAGAAAAAAAATTCAGGAAAAATTCTACAGGATAACTCCAGGACAACTTGAGTGAGCAATGCTATCTTATGTCTATACATTCATAACATTTCTACTTCCAAATGCACATACCTTTATTAGAAATGAGACCACCAGCTCCAGTTCTTTCAGCTTAGTTGCAGTGATACTTGTCCGTCTCCAAGACAGCTGTCAAAGTCCATTTATCACATGGGTGGATACCTGACCAAGTTTCTATGCACTGTAGATGAGCCCTCTCAGTTTTTTCCTGGTGTCAAAGTCCTGGACAATGCAATAATCCTGACTGAGCAGAGCAAAGGGCACCTTAAGCCTTTGTAAACAATACATTGGATCCTTCCAAACAAACTAAATATCTAGTGCATTTTGCATCATTTAAAATGCAGCTAGACTAGAATGACATGGGAAGTTTCTCAGCAAAGTTGGATTACTTGTTTTCCCTTCCCCCATCTTCAGGAACCTTTTCTACATATTCTTGAATTATTATAATGAAAGACACCTTGGAGCAACTTGCTTCAAGAGTCATAAGAGTTTGTTCCAAAAGCTATTCTAAATTTAAAACTTAGTACTGGCCAAGTAAAACCTAGTGAGTACTGGCCAGGTGGAACAAGTGTCCTCAAGGTGAAGCTATAGCAGAAGTGGAGTATGGAGAATGGAGACTTGGAGAAGATAGCAACTTGCCTTTATGGCATCAATGGTGGGGAAAGAAAATGAATCCAAGAGTCCTTCCTTCACTCTCTTAGCCTAGTTGATTACATCAGAGACAGAAGACATACTACTGGGTACTAACAGAAATCCTTTGCTTTCGAGCCAAAACGCTTGATGATTTCACATTAAACTGAAATACATGGTTATTAGGTAACTAGGTTTGCAGGTATAGAAAAAAAATCTAATTCAGATTTTCATTCCTTAGATGATAGTGCATTTTTTTCTATCACATTATAGCAACTGGAACAAGTATTTCAAGCCCAAACACAGCTCAGAACTGAATGTGTCATCTTGCTTAAGTTCACACTGTTTACGTTGTTAATCACAAAAATATCTAACGGGAGGTAGATCACCAAGCAGATCATCATTGAATATAAATTGAACATAGTCTCACCTAGGGCTAATTCTTAGCAGGAACAAAACTTTATCCACACATGATTGTAAACAAACATTACAGGAAATAATTATTTTCTCTCCTCTCTCTCCCTCACCCCAAAAGAAACTAAACTTTTCTCAGAGACAAAGTTCATTTTTATATATGTTCCTCTGTCTTATATCCCATTTTACATATATTTCCCTTCCTCAACCTTTAAAATCTCCGCAATTCTCAAACCTTCACAGAGATTACTTACAAAGTCTACCCCTAAATCAAAACGCTTGCAGATGCTTCTGCATCCCATAACAGTTAGCAAGCTCGGCCGCTGAATCTGCTCATTAGAATAGGCGCTACCACAGGCTTCCCTTGCTTGCCACGTCAGCTAAGCGGAACCTTCGCGCGGCGATTCTTCCTTCTAGCCGGAGCTGTTCCTTCTTTACACGCTGAGAGTGAGGGAAAAGTGAGGTACTTAAATTTAGGTCGCCGTGCAAAGAAGGTCGCTCGAGAAATTTGACGGCAATTTATAATTATGCTTGCCACGTATTGGCGGAGGCAGAGTGGCAGTCAATTTTGGAAAGCGAGGTTAGAGACAACCGATTGCACGTTTGAAGACAAAAAAAATATTGAAGGTCTGCTAGGAAGAAAGAGAAAGAGCGAGAGAAACCACGAACCGTTTTCCTATCTCGGAATTCAGAGTATTTATAAAAGCCGTAAATGATGAAACCCAAATGGGAGAATTAGCATTGCAGCTCTCCTAGAAGATGCCGGGCAGTGCTCTCTATTCAGCATATTTTTCTCTACGGTGGAACCGTACCATTCGGTCTGATTAGCATGCATATTTGAGCCTCTGTCTTTCTTTTCTTGCAACTAACTGATCCCCGTATTTTTGTCCCCATCCTGGTTTTGGGGGCGGGGGGGGGGGATTCATGTCAGTGACCCTTTCTGACAGATGGTTTGTTGGGAAAGTCAAAGGACTAAAATAGTTTTTGGGATTATTTACCGTCTTGAATTATAAGTATTGAGTTCCCTGAACTTTTCAAATAGCGGACCTGCCCTATTCTGCGTGAATGTGATCCAAACTAGGCACCAACTTACACTTTATGTTGGGCAGTTCTGCACTGTTCACCTTTTTGCATGTAACATAGGGCTGTTGATACCAGTCCTGGACTACTGTGCATTCATGGGTGGTAAGAACTTCTCAGATAATATTTGTCAGTTTTGAAATTCAGAAGTTAAAACAGTGTTTGGAGCCTTTCTGCTTCCTTGCATTTCTCAGATACAATACATTGTCAAAATCAGAGATGCATGAAAACAAGTCATAGGACAGTAATTTAAATTGAGTCATGAACAATTCTCCCAAAGAATATGTTTTGTTTTTACCATATGTAATGAATAATGCTGGATATGATTTCTGAAGGTATCTGTACTCTGAAGACTGGAAACTAAAGTAGAGAGTAAAGTTATTACATGTAATTAGGCAAGGAATTAATTTTATAGTAGACAGCATGTTTGGATGTAGAGAATTTTAAATCGGCACATTCTAATTGAAGCGCTTTAAAAACATTTAAATGGCTAAACAGATGAAACGGATGAGTTCATACAATATAAGTTAAATGTGTTTTGTTTATTTATTGTCTTGGTATATTGAGCAAACCAACCATTAAATCCTAAAACTTTGATACTGCATATTATGTCAATGCACAAACTGTATTCTCGACTGAGATTTTTAGGACTTCAAACCCTGACTAAGCATAAGAGAATTCATTTTTTCTCCAATTTCCCGTTTGCCTGATCTTTCCAATCCAGAGGTAAAATTCAGCAGGTTCTAGAAGGTTCGCTAGAACCAGTAGTAAATTTTCTAAGCAGTTCGGAGAATCGGTTGTTAGAAGAAATCTCCTTTTGTTTTTGTCCACTTTATTAATCTCTCCACACTCATAAGGAAATTCAGTCAATCTGTTGTAGTTCTCTAGTATGTTATTGGATTGATTGTGGGGGGAATAACCAGTTTTTTCTTTTCATCCAGCAAGGGCGTTATTTGTGAATGGCTCCTCCTGGAATTGGGAAGGAGCTCTTGAACCAAGGCAATCTGATAAGGGAAGCTAAACTGTGGTTGCTTGGTTTTTGCTTTCTTATTCAACCTTACCTGATTTGTGGCAACTAAAAGAGAAGGGAAGGGTTAAGAGAAAAAATTAGATTTTTCTGGATTCTTGTCTGATTATCAAGATTTGCTGTATGTCACCAGTGATACCTGCAGTAGAGAGCATAGCTTGGTCTTAAAAACAGCAACATGCCCTGTGGCACCAGCATCAAGTCTTTTTGCAATTAACAGAAGTGAAGCTTGAAACTGGAAGAACCTATATGGACTATCTAAATTGGGTGTCAAACTCAAGGCCCGGGATTTGGAGCTGGCCTGTGGGATGCTTAGATCTGGTCCATGGGGCTGCCCTGGAAACAGTACTGGCCCATGGTGCCTCTGCTAGCAAAAATGGAGCTTGCAAAAGCCACGTGCAGCTCTCCCGAGCTCAGTTTTCGCTGGCAGGGGGTTGCAGGAGGCCGTCACAGCCAAAAATGGAGCTTGGGAGCCCATTTTTGCTAGCAGAACACTCAGGTCACCACAAGTGCCCCTGACACGAGTGATGTTGAGTTGGCCATGCCTACCCCCAGCCCCTCAAGGTCAAACACAACCCTGATGCAGCCCTCAAGGAAATCGAGTTTGACACCCCTGATCTAAATACTGGAGGTTTGGAATGTTAACAATGTTTCAGGCATATCCCCATTCTCAAGTATTAATGTGGCTTATTTCATTTGAAGGTCTACCTATTCAGGTGAAAGGAAATCACATTAAACCAACTTGTGAGAAGGCTTGAAACTTCTTACAGCCTTCACTGGAAAAAGGCAATGGAAAGCAGAGGGAATAGAAGTGTTTTCTTTATCTGTTGTTTTGCAGCTATTCTCTTTCCATTCCCTTCACCTCTTCTCATTCCATCTAATTCAAATACTGTACAGTAATTAGTTTCTAAGAAGCAACAAGAAGTAGTTTGGTATAATGGTTAAGGCATGGGGCTAGAAACTAGTGGTCCATGAATTCTACTCCCATTTTAAGCATGATGCAAATTGGGTGAACTTAGGTTAGTCACTGTCTCAGTCCTAGTAAGGAGGTACTGACAAACCACTTCTGAAATCTTGCCAATGATACAGGAAACACTAATCCAGACAGCCACAAGGACTCAACACTGATGAGAAACTAAGCAGAGACAAATCTTTCTACCATTCTTCTCCTATCAAAAATGTCTGCAATTCAAAATGAGTATTTAGCACAGCCTTTTGGAATGTGGTACTCTCCAGAGGTGTTGAATTTCATTGCCCATCTATAGCCTCTACAATCATTAACCATGCTACAGTAATAATTGATGTTGAAATTCATAATCTGGTGGGCTTCAAACTGGGGAAAACTAACTTAGTGACTATCTGTATTGCCTTCTTTCCAAGGCCAAATTTCTAGCTGAAGAGACAACCAGTTTCATATCATTATGTAAGTACGGTAAGTACATGCTTCTAGTAGCTTCATTTATAGGTGGTGTTAAGGCTAGTCCCCGTTAGGAGAATGAGTGTGCAGTGAAGCGTTGTGAGAGTGGTGTGGTAAAATACACAAACCAAAATACAGGCACACTGAGTAGAAAAACAGGTTTTTACTTTGTGGAAATAGAGGTTTGCAAAATCCATCAATCAGTCCAAATTCATACAGTCAAGTCAGTCAGTCAAACAGTTCAGTTCAGGGATAATCCAATAATCAAAATCCAGTAACAAATGTATAGTTTGGTATACAGTTTACAAACAGTAGCAAAACTTATAGAAATCCTCACTGGTTAATATAAGGCTCTTCAGCAACCAACAACACACTGCAACCAGTAACCAGCATCTGCCAGTGATTCTGGCTCCATCTTTATGGCCGCTTGAGGAAGCAGCAGCCAATCACACCTTCTTAAAATTACAGTACTTAAAGTAACAATCCTGGTTAATATATTGTCAACCCAACTGTTAGTGTTACATTCCTAACAGGTGGTATATCTAGCTAAGCAGCCACAAGGTGTTTTTTTTCTTTTTAGCTACATTTTTACAGCTGTGCAGCACCCACAACCATTTGCACAATAAGTATTAAGAAGCAATTGAGCCCTACTGTAGCTTGTTCTGTAGTTTTAACTATGTAAAGTGGCTCCCTTCAGGCTAGGAATTATCTCATATATTTGGTTTTGAAAAAACTGAAAATTTTATTAGATGTTCATGTATTTTCTACTACTTAGCAGTGGTATAGAAACCATCAGACAAAAATAACAAACCTGTCTGTTCTTATGATTGCAAAAAGATTTATGGTAAAAGCAGAAAAGGACCCATTCTCTGCCACTGATATAATGATCTGAAACACTTTAACTCTCTTTCCCATTTCAGAGTAGTCTACCTCCTGCAATCTCAAGCCAGAAGGGCTATTTAGAATCTTGTTCTATTTATCCAAGCCAAGCACACAAAACTTTATTGCAGTCAATGACCAGAATTCCATAAATAGACAATAAAATAAAGACAAATGAAAAAATAAAAGCAGGTATAGCTATATACTCTCAAGGCAATCAAATTACCCCTAGTTCTACAAATAATAAAGCAGAAGGTTGCTACCTTCAAAGAAACAGAATTGCATAATAGGAGCTATGCATTAAAAAGACCATAACACCCTGGAAATTTTACTATAATCATTCATCTTTGTAAAAGGACTAGGATACCATAATGATGATCTATTTGTTTCCTAAGGAATATAATTATACAATATTAAAATACAATTCCTTAAATTACAAAGCAAAATCCTGAAAAAATAGCAATTTTCTTTAACTTGGTGGCATGTAAATATGTCTTTGACTGAAAAAATTAGTTCAGTAGTGCTATCATTACTATTAAGAATAGGTTTATGCATTTATAATCACCATTTCTTACCTGGATTAATAGTGTTTCTCCTAGTATAGGGGTGTCAAACTCAATTTAATTAAGAGCCGCATCAGGATTGTGTTTGACTTTGGGGGCAGGGGTGACCGTGGCCAGGGTAGGTGTGGCCAGATCATTGTCACTTGTGTCAGAGGGTGCCATGGTGGCCCGAGTGTTCTGCCAGTGAAAATGGACTCCCAAGCTCTGTTTTTGACTGCAACGGCCTCCTGCAATGCCTCTGCTAGTGAAAACGGAGCTCAGGAGGTCGCATGCAACCTTCCCGAGCTTTCGTTTTTGCTGGCAGAGGCACTGCAGGCCAGTCCTTCACTGTTTCCAGGCTGGCCTGCGGGCTAGACCTAAGCACCCCGCAGGCCAGATCAAGCCCCCAGCCCTTGAGTTTGAAGCCCCTGTCCTAGTAGATTACCTTGATCTGAATAACCAACATTCTGTAGAAATATTAAATATTTTTTTCTAAATAAGATCACATATTTATACATGCACACAGAATGTGTGTGTGTGTGTTGAACTAGATATACTGATATGAGAAACCTATCTCAATTTATAAAGATTGTCAGACTAATGAACAACTATTTAAAGAGGACCCACTTTTCTCTCTGATTAATTCAATAATTTATCAGGTGCCCTTCAGTTTTCAATACAGAAGTGCTTTGTCCTTGCTTTCTTCTGGAATGCCTTTTTGACCTTCTAGTCCAGCCAATAGCACAAAGAGTCCTTAGAGGTCTGATTAATCAGACCTGACCCTGCTTATCCTCTGAGCCTAGAATAGTCACCCAGATGTTGCTACCTGGTGATCAGTTCATTCTGTTATAAGAGGCACAGTGGTTAGAACAACAGTACTGCAGGCTAATTCACCGGTCACTCCAGGGCCTTGACTCAGCCTTCCACCCTTCTGAGGTCAGTAAAATGAGGACCCAGATTGTTGGGGGCAACATGCTGATATTTGTAAACCACTCAGAAAGTTCTGTAAAACACTGTAGAGTGGTATAGAAATCTGAGTGCTATTGCTATTGTTATCCACCCTGAGACTGAATCTGTTGTCCACATGGTATGGTCAAAAAAGTCAGAATGGTAGACACAACAGTATCATTGTCATGATGCATATAAAAAAACTGGTGGAGTTTGAAGACATTTTCCTGGCTTGACTTTTTTCTCACCATATTCTGCTGAGACACCTGGACTGAATCTTGACTGAAAAAATTAGTTTATAAGCTTCCATTTTACAGTATCTAGGTTAAATTACAGATTCTTCAATCTACCTCAACCCTCTAGTTTTAACTCCATCTTACCTGAAGTATATGGGAATTTTATTATTATTATTATTATTATTATTGTCAATTTGATTGATCCTAAAAAATGCACCTATGGATTTTCCTTTTCCTCACGAGCCAGCCCTTTGTTGCATAAACATGCCTTCAGACATGCTTTATATATATAAGTCTAGGCGTGCTCAGGTCTTTTCCCGTGTAATATTGAGAGTATCTTGGTGACGTTTCAATGAGGTCCCACTTGCTTTCGGCTTCACACTAGTGCTCACACTAGCGCAAAGCTGAAAGCACCAGCCTGAGGATGGTGAGTTGGACCTCGCCGAAACGTCACCAAGATACTCTCAATCTTACACGGGAAAAGACTCAAACATGCCTAGACCTACATACCTGTACCCGTGAAAATTTACAATATATATGAGGATGGGCCTCGCTGAAACGTTGCAATGATACTCTCAGACTTACACGGGAAAAGACCCAAACACACCTAGATCTGCATACACACACACACACAAACATATTAAATCCTCAGTTAAGCAGATTTTAGTTTAGCACACTTTAGGTACAATAGACAGTTTTTGTTTATTTAGACCTCACCTGTGTTTAATAAATTATGTCTATCAATCCAAGATTTCATTGCAAATAATGCCACAAGGTCAATTATGCAAATTATGCAAATGACACAAATGATGCACATTCTAATTTAATGAGCATTTTGATTTAACCGAAACCTTGTCCCCCACAAATGGCCCTTTAAATTAAGAATTTGCTGTAGGTATGTCACTTTCATAGAAACCAGTACTGACAAATGGCCAGGAGATGTCACTATGAGCACAATAAAGTAAATTTGAAAAAAAAAATGGGATTACTATTTTTATTTTCATTTTTATTTTTAGAATTGTTAACTATTACTTCCTAGTTACTGCACCTGATCTATGAATGAATATGTTTGATATAGTGTAAAGTCAATTTTAAAATATTAAAGATGGCAACGCTGAAAAGATCTAAAGCAGGCTGTCTTATCTGGAAAGGTAAAATTTAAGTAACCTTTTGTCCTTCTCAATGGAGTATTCCTCACCTGGGTGAGACTGCAGTTCCTAATATATGAAGATAGAGGAGAAAGAGAATTACAAGAATAGAGAGTGTTTTCTATTTTTTTAATATGCGACATATGACTATATTTAGAAGACAAAGAAAAATCAATTGGTGCTTACAGCTGGAAAATATTTTCCTGATTGAAATGCAGCGTAGGTAGAAGCATTTGATGCATGCTGACCTGAATGTGTCGCTACGCCATTTGTGTAAAATGATGCAAGTATGGTTTGCATTGTTTGTGCAATGATATCCTTATGAATGAGACATAATTCTCCCCTTCCCCTGTTGCATATGAGAATAGTATTTAATTTCATAAAATGGCCAATTTAATTTTAGCATGATTTTAAAAATAGCTTTTTATTTCAAGCAAATTTACATTTCATGTTTTGCAGTTACAGCATGAAGATATCATCAGTTTCATTAAGAAAGAGGGCAAGTTGGTGGGAACTGCATCCACTGGATCCCCTTTTTCACTCTCCCTATGCATACACTACTGAAAGGGAAATATATATGGTTATTGTTTACCAGTTGTAGCCAGGTGTCAGTTAGTTAGGCTTAGTAGTATTGAATTGTGTTAGGCCAATAATGTTGCTTAATTAAGACTGAAATAATAATCTGAGAGTGATAGGGAGATAGGTATTTTGCTTTTCTTGTCATATTAGGCCTGTAATGTTGACTGTATCTGAATGATATTTGATGCTCTCTCTCCCTCCCTCCCTCTCTCCCCTCCCCTGCCTCCCTCCCTCCCTCCATACATACATGGTACTAGAATGTGACTTGGATTGATTAGCTACATCATTCTCTGCTAAATGGTGAATCGTGATATGCAACCTGATTGTGTCATATTATTACTGCTTTGATGAAACACACAATCTAAATTCTAAAAAGTTAATGGCAATAAATATACTGGGGACAGTATATCTGAGAACTAAGGGGTGAAGAAATAATGAGCAAATACCTTTATCTAATATCAATAAAATGCCAATTTTTTATTGGGCTGTGAACCGCCTCAAATCCTGTGGGAGGGAGGCGGTATACAAATGTAATTAAATGAAATGAAAATGAAATGAAAGTCAGGAAATTCAGGAACACTACAAAAAGTGATATCCCTGTTTGGAAACCATGAGACCCAAAAGGTGGAACACTGCTTGAAGGAGCCACTCCTGTCCCATGAGTTGATAGAAGTTCAGTCCAGAGTGCTGAACATCCAAGGCAAGAACTGGAACCAATTGTTGAAAGAAATGTCCATCTGGGTTCAGTTCCAAGTGGGGAGAAAGACACTGGAAATATAGAGACTGCTTGGAAGGATGGTTTAATGGTGGACAGGACTAGTCTGAGGTCCTGGGCAAAATGAGCACATGGCTGAGAGAGAGAGATTTATACCTTTTATTGGGCTTTGAACTGGAGCTTCCTGTTCCTGTGTCAAGGGCAGGTATCTTGATTGGTTGTAGACTCCTATGTAGCCATGTGGGGTCATGGATCATGATTCAAGTTTGGTTGAAGCTTTTGACTGATGTAATGATGGGCTTTCTTTGTGCTATGTGGCGAGTTGGGTAGAGGGCTAATCCTATCATTTCCTGAGTATGAAGGTCTTTTGTCTTGTAGATAAGATGGCCCAGTCTTTCTGGGGCTTTTAACAAAGGTGGGGGCTGCTTTCCAAAAGCATGTTTCTCCTTTTCTCATCCAGGGAGGTATAATATTCTGCCTTTTTAATATTTCCTAGAATATTTCATTCTTCTAGGAGAGGGGTGTGATTTCTACACAATCATCTCATGGGCTTTGAAGGCAATAAGATCTTCTGAGGACTGAAGGGTGCTGTGTCTTTCTTTCCCAGTCAAGCTGAATGTCTTTGGATATAGAATTGAATTAGCCACCAGACTCTTATGTCTTGTGTCATCTAAGTATTCTTAGGCCTGTAATTTTTTTTTAACTTTTCTGTTTCTCATAAGTTGTATTCTTAACATGTAAACCCTAAAATATTCTTTCAGTCAAACTAGGAAATCTTATATATGAAGGTGAACCAAAGCAGTTATAAAAAAAGATTTTATGTACTGCTATTTAGTGCATTGTAGGGGTGCAGTGGCTCAGTGGCTAAGAAACTGATCAGAAAGGTTGGCAGTTCGGCAGTTTGAATCTCTAGCACCGCATAACGGAGTGAGCTCCCATTACTTGTCCCAGCTTCTGCCAACCTAGCAGTTTGAAAGCATGTAAAAATGCAAGTAGAAAAATAGGGAACACCTTGGTGGGAAGGTAACAGCCCTCCTTGCGCCTTTGGCTTATAGTCATGCTGGCCACATGACCATAGAATCGTCAGCAGATAGCGCTTAGAAACAGAGATGAGCACCATCCCCTAGAGTCGGGAACGACTAGTATGTATGTGTGAGGGGAATCTTTACCTTATTTAGCACATTGTGTGCATGAATGCCTGAGTAGTGGAGAATTCATATCCCTCATTGGTTTATGAGTTAGTGAAACCTAAATATGAACTCTGGATTCCAGGAATCCAAGTTTTAAATTATGTTTATTAGCATTATTAACAGAAGGTACATAGCATGGAGACCCAGTTTGGAGTAGTGGTTAAGATATCTGGCTAGAAACTGGAAGACCATCAGGCACAAAGCCAGTTGGGTGACCTTGCGTCAATCACACTCTCTCAGCTTAGGAAGCAGGCCATGGCAAACCACTTCCAAAATCTTGCCAAGAAAACTGTAATGACTTGTCCAGGCTGACTCGACATTGCTATAAACAAACAAACAGTTAAAGTATAAAACAATACATTATCAGGAAAATTGTTGGCAGTAAACTGTGAAAACTTTCCCAGACCTAACAAGCTACATCTGAATTCAGATCCTGATGATAAAACAAGCAGCCTATTGCACATTTATACATTAAACAATGCTGTGAACATCTTATCCTGGTGACCGGAAACTGTAAGAATTTGGATGAAGAGAAACGGGCTTCAGCTGAATTCTGGCAAGACTGAATGGCTATAGGTTTGGAGGCCTGCCAGTCCTAGGGCTATGCCATGCTTAGTGGGGTTGCACTGTCCCAGACAGACCCATTGTACAATCCGGGGATCTTCCTGGATTCACGCTCCTGCTGAAAGAGCGTGTGGCAGCTGTAGCTAGATGGGTCTTTGCACAGCCTTCTGTTGTGTGCCAGTTGTACCCATTCCAAGATTGGCTGGGGGAAGGGTAGTCTGCTTATAGTCACTTATGCCATAGATTGGATCACTGTAATGCACTATACATGGGGCTGGTCTTGAAGAGAATGCAGAAGCTTCAACTGATACTAAATGCAGTGTGGGAAGTTATGTATGATCCCACAATAATCACATGTGAGCCACATTGACTGCCAGTTTACTTCCAGAACCATCCAATTGAAGGTGATGGTTTTAACCTTTAAAACCATCCATGGCATGGGACTGGGTTATATGAAGGATCCCTCTTCCCTGATTACATCTGCCCATCCCATCAAATCTTGCAGAGAAGGCAGCTATAGGTCTCTTCTGTTAGGGCTTTGCAGTCTTAGTAGGTGAATCTTTTCTGCTGTGGCACCTGCCTTATGGAACGTTCTTTCTACCTTCCCCAAAATGAGGATCCTTCTCCATCTCTGTTAATAGTCTGGAAGTTCTTCAAGATCTGACTAAGTCATCACCTCTGGAGTCCTAAGGGATCATTGACATTCTAAGATGCTTCCATTATCACAGCTAATTATGACCATTTTTTTACATATTTAGTGTTTTATTATTTGTACTAGTAATCCAGAGTCACTTTGGTATGAAATTTGCATAATACAAATTTGAAAATAAATCTCAATGATATCCAAGCTTGGAGTTAGAACAAAATATGTATTTTTATGAGATATAGAATAAAAGTTCATGTTAGGTTTCCCCATAGTAAATCAAGTCCAAAAATACCATTTCAACAGAATTTGGAAGAATTACCTAAGGACAGCCTAACCAAGAAATCTTAGTACACTTGAGAAGAATTAGCTGTTCTCCTCCCAGCTATTAATGCACTACAAATGAACGCAGCTTAACAAGTTACTTCTATCATCCACATATTCTCCTCAAATAGGAGGTCTATAAAAATTATATGTAATATAAGTTGTTTCTAAGCAAAACCCAGGCTGGAGAATTCCAATTATTTGAGATCCCTTCTCCTCTTACACTCTCCTAAAAGGCAACAAGGTGGGAGCTATCTTGATCTCAGGAAATAAACTGTTCCAAAGAAGAATAATTGCAACCAAGATGGCTTGACTTTATGGTCCTGCAGATCTTTAAAAGATGGGATGTGGAGTAAGCCAACCCTACTCAATTTCACTGGGTGAGCAAAAGCCACTGGCATAAGCAGTCTTGTAAATAACTAATCCCTGAGCAATGTATGGTTTCAAGAGCATATTGAATTGTATTTGGATGCAGACTAGCAGCAAGTACAGCTTTTGTTTGTTATATCGGGAAAAAATTGATACTCGTCGCTACTTGACCTGCTGCATTATTGACTAGACTATATGTGGTAGGCAGATAAACAAATAAGCATATCTAAAATTTAAGAGATTTCTGTTTTTAACATATTCCCTCTTCTTTCTTGTTGGTCAAAGTATGATAGAAGAGAGATCAATGGCAGAGTTAAGGCTTGGATACAAACAGTAAAATATTAATGAGATTTGGACAACTGGTTTCCATAAATGGGGGAGAGCTTCCCAACTGTACAGAATAAAATGTTATATTGCATCTACAGAAAGAATCAAGGGCCAACTCACTCTTTCCTAGGGAGAGGAGAGGGGAGCAAGAGCCTGCAGTTCTCCAAGTTGAATTTGGAAGAACTCTAGCCTGTGTTGCCCATCTAAGAAGGAAAACACCTGCAAGCCAAACATAGCCAGTTTTTTTCCTCTTGGATAATAATCTCCCTTAAGTTTACAAGTAGTTTTGAAGTCATGATGTGAGACTGGTAGCAGATATTTTGCTGCAGCTATGACACAGAGGGGGACCTTAGGGAGACTGTGTATTTCCCTTTTGTTTGACATGACATGAGAGGTGTTTGGAGGATAATCTGTCAATATTAACAGCAGGAACAAGAACAGTAACAATGAATATTAGTTTTATTGAACCAAGACATGTATAGCATGTGATACATTCAGTAGTTAATTAGTTCCTTAAAATGATTAAAAAATAAACTCCCAGGACCTGGAAAAAGCTTTTGTGTTAGATCTCTCCTTTTATTTGTTCCCTTATCTACCCTCCTCTTTCGAAAAACTCACCCTCCATTGAATATTTTTTTTCTCCTCTATTGAACAAAGGAACAACAGTGTTAGGATTCAGAAAGTGGGTTGGTTGCACTTTTCCAGAAACAGCTGGGGTCCTGACTCCATTTGTTACATTCCACCCATCAGTGAAATTCTACTTGTTGTGCTACTGGGCAGCCATGGGGATGAATGTGTTGCCATGGAGCTGCTGATGTATAACTCCAGTTCTTTGAGTTGCTGGCTATTCTTAATTTGCCTCTTCTCGGGTGAGCAGCAACCTTATTTCCCACACAGGTTCTGGAAATATTTGAAAAGGAGAAGAGGAGGAGCAGGAGAGCAGGTCATTTAAGGAATGTCTGCATTGTATCTGCAGATTTATCTTTATAATGATAAAGTTGCACCACTTGCTCATCGCAGACTACTGGTAATCCTTGACTACAACTATTCATTTAGTGAGCATTTGAAGTTACAACTGAAAAAACTAACTCACACTTCCTCACACTTAACAAACATGCAGCAACCCTACAGTCACCTGATTAAAATCATGGTGCTTAGCAACTGGCAATGTATTTATAATAGTTGTGGCATCCCAGGGCCATGTGGTCACATTTGTGACCTTCAGAGCCAGCTTTCAATAAGCAAAATCAATGGGAAAAGCTGGATTTATTTAATGACTGCATGATTCACTTAACAACTGAAGTGATTTGCTTAACAATTATAGCAAAAAAAATTCGTAAAATTGGATGCAACTCACTTAACAATCAACTTGCTTAGCCGCATAATTTTGGTCCCAAAGTAAATGAGGACTACCTGTATACATTTCAGATTGGCATGGAATGGAGGGAGAACTAGCCATCTGGCTGACAGTGTGATCAAGCATAATATTGTGGTGATACCTTTAGTACCATCAAACAACATCTGCCTATCCCAGGTCCTTGGGAAGGACTGGATAAGTGCATAAAAATGCCAAATCCAGTCTAAACATCTGGCTGATTATGCAACCATAGAAAGTGTAATATTTCATTCTAATGGTTAAAGTGGGTATACATGAAATTGTGTCATGACAATATCTACTTCAAATCTGAATATTTACTTAACTATAAAGAAATGGAGGGTCAGATGTGTGAAGGCTGTTTTCTCACTGTCATGTCAAAGCACTACCCACCAGCTACACACACACACACACACACACACACCTATCTACTATTGATCCTTATTCTGCCTCTGTAGCAGGTGTTCTAGTTTGCCAACAAATGATCAGGTCTTCATTTATGATATGGAAAGCAAGATAAGGAATGGGGTTGATGGCTTCTTCCAGTTTGTATTCCCCACTTTTCAATGTATTCCCCACTGGCTGGTAGGAAAATAACCTCCAATCACTCTCCTGAATGGTATGGAATTAAGGGATACACTAGGTCAGTTGTCCCAAAGACTGAGGATCTCCATAGAGTTCTAGGAGATGTCTAGATCAGTAACTTAACAACATATCAAATCACATGCAAATTTTTCTACTGGATAGAAGAATCAGGCTAAGTGCTGCTTACTCTTTCAAAGCCAAGTCTCTGACCTGAAAGCACAGCAAAGACAGGGAGAGACCATAGGTAAAAAGAGCTGGACTCTCCTGTATTCCAAGTCAAAATAGTCTTGCACCAGGAGCTATGAACCAGAAACCACATCCATACCAGCCAAAGTGGTTAACAGGTATCTAATTACCTGACTGTGACACTGACAAAACAGTTGTCAAAGCACATCTATTCCTGCCCATTGTAAAACTGCCTGGTTTGTTGCCTCTTTTATGAGGATAAGCAATATTTAACTCCAGAACAATAAAAACTGAATTAAAGCTATCTGAACTCTGGTTAGGAACAAGATAAAGGCAGTGTCATGAAGATGACAAGTTGAAAAAAACCTTTGCTACCAGTAGAACATTTCTTTCTATGATTAGATCAGAGGTGGGATTCAACCAGTTCACACTTATTCGCTAGAACCAGTTGTTAACTTTCTAAGCAGTTTGGAGAACTTATTTATTTATTTATTT